>JAUTBX010131864.1:3949-17346 GCA_032361465.1 Lepetodrilus tevnianus | reverse complement strand
CGACTCAGCAGCGGCGGTATCCGTGTCATCACCAGACATTGACATGGATGTCTGACATGCATTGACACGGACTAGGACCTACTGAACACTTATAAGACTATTGGCATTGGTCATCCGAGTACCGCGTAGGCATCCTGGAAATGATTCAATTTGGACCGCAAGGGATTTGCATGAAGAACATTGGTATTACCGTCAAAATGGATTAGAAGAAGTTGGCACATGGCAACCATGTTTCACTGTCGCACTAAGTTGAAGGATCTGAGACGGGCGGCGTCTCTGAAGATCAAGAGAAGTACGGTGTCTATAGTGCTGTCCGTGCCTAAGAGTGGGAGTTCACTGCATCTCAGCTCTGGGGATCTCAGTCCTCCAGATGTACCTCGTAAGTACAGACAGATAATAGACAGGTAGACAGGAAGGTAGAGAGATAGATAATAAGACAAAATCAGATAGGCACAGAAAGACTGGCAGACAGATAGATAGGTAGATAAATGGGCAGGCAGTTGGATTTTTATACATCATATGCTGCATTGTTTAGGGCACTGATAGTGCTATTTTAATTTATCTGCTATCCAATCAACTAAAAATATATACTGCAGTGTCTCAAGTTATTAATCTGATAAATATTGATAAATGAGTTCTGTGCCACTTTTGTTTTAGCAGAACAAAAAATTCCCATGTTCAAATGTTACCTTTGCTGTTTTAACCTTACTGTTAGTAGTCTGCTTTGAGTAACAGATTGTTACTTATACAAGAGAAGTATGTTAAATATTTTGAAAGTTTGGAAATGGCAATTAAATTATGTATGTAGCATTTCAATATTTCACATCGTCATTCCACCATATATATGATAGATGCGCAGAAAACATTATTTTATTAAAACAATTGTTCATGGTAGGAAGCGAGCAATTGTAATCAATACTTTGTGATAACCTATAGTGTTACATTGTTTTTTAGTTGATCAAATACACGTTTCCAGCGTTACGTGGAAAATCTATTTATAATCAGGATGCTCCAGTCAGCGTAATCTCCGCCGACTGTGTCTGTGTCGCGATGCTTGTGCTACGTTCCTCCTCTCTGGCACTGTGGTTAGAGTGTCAGATTGGAAAGTTGAGACACATGGTTCGAACCCTGGCCAGTTGATTTACAAAATATTTATTCACATAAACTGACCCTTGTATTAATGGACGATGCATGTCCTTGGACACGGGAGTGTGAGTGAAGTTGATGGGTTGGCTGGTACCGGGTATTTCTAAGTTGTCACCAGGAGGGAGGAGGTAATCTGACATCGTGAGAATTCGCAAGATGAAATAGTTATACTTATGTTTTCATTTATAGATATTTCCTATTATGTGCCGAGATCTGATCTAACTTGTGTATTAAGATACAAGAAAGTTCTTGGACATTCATTACATTAGGTCCTGGTAGGTGGTAGAACGTTTGCCGAAGGTCGAGTTCAAATCCCACCCTTGGTGGCCCGCTATCAATGTTCGTGAAAGTTACATTTCTGAGACAATATTGAGACAAGTTATTGAGACAAGTTATCATCGTTGGTCTGTCAGTACCAGCCAGTGCTTTCAGGTTTACTGCAACATTCAGTGCTATGGATATTGCAGGTTTCCTTCTGCTCTAATCTGACAAGACAGTTCAAAAGAATTTTTTGAAAGCGAATCTAAACTCCTAAAAAAATTAATTACATTAGGCCCTAACCTGGCACAAGCAACCAATATGAAATACATGTCAGGTTACAAAGAACAACATTTGCTGACACTGTTCCAAATTCAACAGGTACACGGTGAGATACATCATTATGATGTCAGTCATAGTCTTCAGAATGAAAGGTTAATGGGAAAGCTCCATTCTTCAAGTCTCCTGCCAGCAACATTAGTTAACACAGTTTCTAGATTCAACAGGTTTCTAACTTCCTGGGGAAATAGATCACATTGACAGTTGTAGTTTGCTTTAACAAAGGTTAATGGTGAACTTCTATTCCATTAGTACATCTGTGTCAATCAGTAATTGCTGCTGTTCTGATGTGTTCTGCGACACTCCCTTGACCCGCGACAAACTGGAGGCAAACTTGTAGTCAATCCATCACAGAGTATCGCCTCTGGTCCCCGCTGCTCTCCCATGTGTAGTTTGTGTCATTGTCTCATTAGTCACAGATGAGTCTCGGTGCTCTCAATTGTCTCATTGGTGTCGCTGGGGTCTCCAGGTCATCTGCCGTGTCTCTAGGCACTCATCTGTGTCTCTAGGCGCTCATCTGTGTCTCTAGGCATTCATCTGTGTCTCTAGGCGCTCATCTGTGTCTCTAGGCGCTCATCTGTGTCTCTAGGCATTCATCTGTGTCTCTAGGCGCTCATCTGTGTCTCTAGGCACTCATCTGAGTCTCTAGGTACTCATTTGTGTCTCTAGGCACTCATCTGTGTCTCTAGGCTCTCTGTGTCTCTAGGCACTCATCTGAGGCTCTCTGTGTCTCTAGGCTCTCTGTGTCTCTAGGCTCTGTGTCTCTAGGCTATCTGTGTATCTAGGCTCTCTGTGTCTCTAGGCTCTTCATGCTCTCCTCAGTGTCTCTGGGCTCTCCACACCCTCCTGTCCTTCATGTCCTGTCCTTGGTTAACTGACCGACATCATTCCTGGGCTACAATGTCATGGACCCAATAGGTACCGACTGACACTCCCATGTACTCTACTTATCTGTGTTTGGTACGGGCTGTAGACGAGGCTCATCTGACATTCTGGTATTGCCCAAGGTCCGGTTCCACAGAACAATCATATTAAATAGTTCTATGAGAGTCTAACTCATTGTGTAATAGGAAGGTAGGACTCCCATAGCACTATGGCCTTTCTAGAATAATGCCCGACATCATTCTTAATGCAGAAATGTATGTGTATGTACAGTGGCATACAATTTGTCAACTTTAACATTCAGACAGACTCATTATACTGACATCCTCTAGATAAATAAGCAAAATGTAGCTTGGCAGTAAATGTAGGTGAGTGGTGGGAATGGTGGTTCTTCCCTATGTTGTTATACATGCGAGACTGTTGTTTCTGGTGTGTTGTTATACATGCGAGACTGTTGTTTCTGGTGTGGCACCGAGACATGACTCATGGGGGAATTATTGGCTGGCAGTGGTTATTGTGTAACACTGCAAGGGGTGGCATGGAATATGGGTTGAGGGGGATACTAGTAGGTTGCTAGTATCTGTGCATAGTCAGTACCATCGCTGGTGGTTATCTGTACAAGTCCATACAATAGTTCCATTGCTATCTTCACACTGAGATGTCTTCACTGAATAAATACATATCTTAATTTTACATGCATGATCATATATTTTACCTTTTATTAATGTGCTAATTATTATTATTATTATTATTATTTTGAAAAGATATAAAATAATTTTGTTAGTTATAGACATGACCGTATTATATGATGAGGTTCACCGAGTTTGTCTGTGCCCTATAATATTTGAATAAATCCTCCCGCCACTGGTCGTACATCGCTAGTCTTACATCGCTAGTCTTACATCGCGTGCAGACATGAAGTTGTTTCAGCGTGCATTATCACTACTTGATGATGGTCCATAACAGTTGTAACGCAACTCACTTCAGAGATACTTCTACACATTACATTGGTAGGTAAATATGAAACAATTTGGTCATGTTTACCTTGGCTAACATCAGAAACATTTGGGCTCCTGTTAATTGGATAATGTTGAAAGTTCTGATCATCGTGTTTATGCAGGTACAACACGCGATGAAAGTTAGTGGGAACTTCTACAATGGTCTACAGGTATATTGTATGCTAAGCACACATTATGTTCTCTGTCTGAACAGCAGTTCAGTAATTTGAATAATTACTCTTAGTTTGTTTGGGGGTAAAGTGTATTTGCAATCAGAGGGACATATATTTGTGGAGGTGTATATCAGCTAAGTTAGTTTCACATGCTATTTAGATGACATTATCCTGGTGATGTTTCCCATGCTGCTCATGAAGTGTGTAATATAGGTTTCTATCACAAGTCTCACAGACTTCTGTATGATGTATTTGACATGTAATGCTAGGTATATCTGTGTGTACTGCTACTGTATAGGTAATGTGTCTGCATCAGCAGTAATTAGAACTTTATAAGGTACTATAGACAGATTGGTACTAGACAGATTGGTACTACAGACAGATTGGTACTACAGACAGATTGGTACTAGACAGATTGGTACTACAGACAGATTGGTACTAGACAGATTGGTACTACAAACAGATTGGTACTACAGACACATTGGTACTATAGACACCTTGGTACTACAGACACATTGGTACTACAGACACATTGGTACTACAGACAGATGTCTATTGATTAGTTATTCATTCTAGACACAAATGTATCTGTTTTGAGTGTATTCAGCAGCACACGGCTTCTCAGTAACACATGCACAGGATACCACTAATTAGCACATCTTACAGAGGAAGATACTGACAGTAAATCTGCACAACATCTGGTTTGGTGGAGGTTCATGAGAATGATGACGTATTGCTTGTAAATAAGCCACATCACTAGCCAGCAATAGCAGTTAATGATTGTACTAGACTTCACATGCTGACTACAGTCAGAGAAACTAACCTTAAAAACTTAATAGCCAGAATAGGGATACAAATAACAAATTTAATTAATTTCTACTCGTTCTTAGTATTGGCATTGGGAGAAATGGCCTGGGCTAGCAGACTAGTGTTAATTTTGATCCTTGTGTTTCTATGATACTATACTGTTCTAGATTTCACTTATTACAATTTTTGTAATATAGCATGCAATGACATTGACAAATGAAAAAGTCCTTTGCTTACAGAAATATAAGTAATCTTGCTACTGGTATCAATCGTGCTTGTGTATCAGTGTTCAGTACATGTCAGAGTTAAATAGAACACCGCTAGCAACATGTGACAGAGCACCAGACACATCTTTGTGTTAGTTTCAGGTTGTTACGTGTGTGTGGGTGTTGCATCATCATCTCACTGGCTTCCTGGTTTAAAGCACTTGTGTGTCCTCCTTTCAAAATACCCCGGCATTCTGGTGTCTGTTATTACTCTCATTAAACACACAACATGCAGCATGTTTTCTGTAATTCTTAAGAATTTCTTTTGGGTGATGCTTTTATAAGCTTTACTGTGAGCTCAAAGCTTTAATATTACTCTTGTAAAACACATAACAAGCAAGCATGTTTTCTGTAATTTGTAAGAATTTCTTTCAGGGTGATGCTTTAATAAGCTCCACTGCAGCTCAAGGATTAATTGCATGTAGTAAGGACATAATTAGAGTGACAATGAGCCCAATATGTACCAGTACCGCATTAACCTTTCCCATGCTGAAGCAACCGGAGTATCACATTACATTTGTGCGATTGTTGAACATTTTCAATGTACTTTAAACATTCATTTATACTTGGTTAATCGGCTTGCAAAGCTAATTTTATTGTAAATTGTAACGAACTGCTTTAAACATGTTATATTTAGTATTGTAGTTCTAACAAACGTATCACCAGGGGTACCATACACCAGAGAAAGCTAGATTTGTTCAAATATTTGTGCTTTAACTACTTTAGCTGGTGGTTTATTGTAAGCTCACTGTCAGAATGTCAATTTCTTGGTTGACAAGTTAGAAAATTATGTGGCGTCTTTAACCTTAAACTATGTGTGCGTTGGTACCATAACTACGGTGATGTCTGACATGTGTCAGGAATGTAATGACTATTGCATTCTGTGTAGTCACGATGACATGGTCTGGTTAAACTCGTGTAACATTTTTCCATCTGTAAAGTACAGAGTTAGAACAATTATAGATCCAAAATGTTCCAGCTGCTGATAACAGTAAGGCCCAATGACTAGCTAATTATTCACAATAGGTAAACGGTTGCTATTTTCGTTATTCTATTGGTCTTTAGAGACATATTGAACTAACTGTGTGACGTCCGTAAAATGTTATGAAAGGGTATGATTAATTAATTTGTTCCTATTTTAAGCTCTTGCAGGCTTGGTGTATTTGAAATATTCACGTAACTGCATATGTTCATCATTACAACCTGAGCAGAATTGACAATTATACCCGATGCACGTTTAACTATTATCAACATTTTGAAACGGAATTGCAGCTGCAATAATTTGGAAGTTTAATTGACAAGTAATTGGAATGCGACAAATATCAATAATACAACCGGCTGTATACAACTAGCTCGAACATTGATCAGTTTCTAAAGTACATGTACTGTCACGCTACCTGTGTATGTTAGCACAGTGGTTATTGAGATGGTTCTGAATTCAATAAACATGCATAAATTTCAATAATGCAATTATGCATATTAATATGAAATGTCCAATTGTATACCATGTATACCACTATATAAGTGGATAAATAAAATAAAGTTGAATTGAAATTTGTTTTAAAAAATGGAATATTTTACTATTTAAAAAAAAAATCATAAATTTTCCAGATATGAATGTTTGACTGCCGGGGGCATGTTGACTCACATTAACCCTCAAACTCGGGTCATCTTTTACTAGACCATGTTTCCTAACTAACACAGTTCTTGCAATGCTATCTCGTAAAGATTCTATTTTGGCCACTTCCTGTGAAGATAGTCGAAGTCTAGACTAAGGAAATTCGCTGAAATAGCATCTTCACTGAAGCGAGCAGAGTTGCGTTTCTTCCCGATGACACACCTGAGCTCCAGCCAATTGGACCAATTACGACAATTCTGCATGTCGGTGCATGTCATTTTCCTAACTTCACAAGAGGAACTCTCCATACTTTCCATGTGTTCTGCACTTCCAGCCATTGCATCGATGCATCCATCAAACGAGACGTGTAAATACTTCAAACTGCAGTTCGGTCAATGGGGTGAAGGTTGAACCCCCCAGAAGTAAAGAAAAACTTGCTAAATGTTTTCAGATTGCTAGCTTTGAAGATAACAACTTCCAGGTAATGCCGGCACAATGACGACAGCTGTGTTGCTCATCACTGGCGCCAATGTCAAAACTGACGTCAGTCTTATAATAGATCATTAGTGGTTATGAGAGATAGCGCTGGTTATATGGGAGATGGTGCTGGTTATGGGAGATAGTGCTGGTTATGGTACATCTAGTACATGTTGCAAACTGCTCAAAGACGACTAGGCTAATCTGCATATGTGCAGTTTAAGGTAAATGTTCTGTTGCAAAGTGTTATTGCTATGAGCAAAGTAACTGCACATGTTCATATTCTCTTTCTTATAAGTACTATTTTAAAAATAAATAATTAATAGGAATATACAGTGTGCATGTCAAGTGTGCATGATTCAATCTAAATTAATGGAATTTGATCATATTAGTTACAGCTGTATTTTTGCCAGGATTTCTTGCAAATGAACTACGGTATTAACACTGAATCTTCAATTTCTATTTTAAATACCCATGAGCAATGATGTTAATTTTGACAAAAAGATAATGTCATTTTAAGAAAACTTACACAAATTAGTTAATTACGGTATCCGTAGTAATCACTGTAAAGAAAACACATGTGTATATTTTTTTATCAACCTTGTAACAGCTCCATATATATAGCCAACAACCCTCCAGGCACGAGATATTACAGATTTCACTCGGGGAAAGATAATCTGTAATCTCTCATATACCTCGTGGGTTATTGTTTATATTGCACATTATGAATTTGAACTAATATAACACATTTAAATGAGTCAACATTGCTTCTCGTCCTTGTAGAAAAGTAAAGTTTATATGAGTACAATGACGTCATCATCACCGTCAACTCTGCGTCATGACCATTGCTCATCATACTGTGAACCATTGTCCGGCGTACTGTGGGATACACAAAAAGTACATATAATAACAGCAGCTCCAACCACATACATGCAATATCTTCTGGCTAGGTCTATGATAAAGTACATCCATCTGTTTAATACTTCTGTCTTTCTCTGGGTATCTATGCACTGCATTATTTCATGTCCGCTGTATCAGTGCCAGTCGCTGAATGGTATTCTTGAACTTCCGGATATACTGCATATTCTATATCAGGTTTTCTATTGATTTATGCTTTTGAAACCGTTATAATGCAAATATGTACTTTACAGGCAGAAAGACTATCTTGACGTCAATCTGGAAATACTGATGCACTTTTAGTTTGGAGTCTGATTTAGTTATTGGATATTCTGAATATATTTATTATATATCAAGTGATTGCACAATCTAAAATTGCTTTTTATTGATAAATCAAGATTTCCTACTGTCTTTTTTGAATGCTGACTTTGAATAATATTTTCTTAGTTTGTTATGGGATGTCCCTTTGATGATAAATATGAACAAGATACTGCTTTTGATTCCTGTGTGATGAGATTCTTGTGTGAATCCTGTATACAAACTGTGCAGTTAAAGAAACACAGAATACCAGATTACACAAATTGTTCACATTCTGATCGCATTCTACTACTGTTATGTGATGTTTGTTTACCCATATGATGGGGAATTCCCTGGATACTACTATTAAGAAGATTCTCCAGTGCATAAAGACAGGAAGCCATGTGATGCCGATTGGACCATTATTATGTCTGGCATTTTCTTTGAGATACAATCACAATTTGACTGCATCTTGCAGATGAATTAACTCCTTCAACACTCATAGGGATCACATATCTGTGTTTCATGTAACAATGGTTTTATTGTCGTCAGTGGTAAGAGATATCAAGAGTTAAACAATGGAATGGTAATGTGTAACAGACTGTGCACGTATGTCTAAGAGTTAGATACTGCAGTGTACTGTCTGATCTAATTACAAACATTGCTCGTGACATCTCCAGCAATTTTAAAGCAGATGATAGACTCACTTTTATCTTTGGGAATCTGAGGTAGTTTTTATTAATGCTGTTCAGAAATTAAATTCTTGCCTTTATTCACCAAATTAAATTTCGATGGCAATACAAAGCTAAATATTGTTTGCCCAGACTGTAAGAATCGTGTGAGTTGTTTGAGGAAATAGATTCGGAAGTCTGTGTTGGCCAAATGATGTAATGTTTAACTGTGTACACATGTCTGGACCATATAAAGGTTGGGTGAGACTAGAGGAATCGTGACTTATGTGTGTAGCCTACTATCAGCCCTGTCTGTGTCGACTCCTTAGATTGCCACCCAGCTACCTACCGGTGTGTCTGTACATTCAGTTTATTTATTATGTCCTCCTCACTCTCGGGGCTGATGTCTCTATGTGTTGTGTTTGCTCACCACGCTCCAGCTCATTGCGTCCCATCTACCAAATACTCCACATACACGCAAGCAGGAATCTTACTTCTGTCTTTCCTCAAAGTCAATTGGAATTTGGGAAATGTTTATTTTGGTCATGTAGATGTTTGTTCTGCTTTGATTGTCGTTCAGTTCTGTTGTGGCAATGTCATTAGTGCACTTTGAAAGTATATCAGTTGATGTCTGCGGTCTCCCACTGACAAATTGTGAAGATATCGACAATTCATCACGTACACTCCTGTCAGAATCTGGCATCTATATAGAATGCTAGGTCCCCCATCTGGATAGTTGTGTATCTATTTCCCCCCTACTGGGTATTTTGGTTATGTGACCCACACTGGGAATCTGTGTCCCTCTACAACATCTTTGGAATATTTGTGACCCTTACTGCCATGGGTTCTTACAAATGGAAAACCAGATATTGAAAATATTTACGATAAATATTTGTCATATTTATGATGTAATATCTTTTTAAGTTAACATTGTTTGTGTCAATATTATGTTTACATGAAATGTTTTTAATCAAAATTTCAACATTTCATAGCCAATATTTCACAACTTACTAAAACGACAATATCATGTGAATGACATGCCATTTTACACACGTGTGTGTGTGTAATATCTATTTTTGGCACATGCATGTATGGAGTTGTCAATGAGGTGTGCGTAGAGACATAATAGATTTGAGTGACTAACTTCCTCCTTCACCAAGAGAGTTCTTCCTGTAACGTCCACCAGATATAAATATACTCTCCTAGGTCATGGCGTGTATGTTGACAATAACTCACGCGTTACGAGAAATTACAGATTAACTGTCCCTAGTAAAAGTAATGTTGTACATCACAACACGAGGGACTTGTTGCATTGATTTCACAAGAGACCAATAATACATGCTTCCAAGTGACAAGTGGCTTATTTTTTGTATTGCCCATAATTAATTTTAATGAAGCAAAGTGTAATAAACAAGTTGAAATAGTTTACGTTGGAGAATGGTAAAATTACCTCTGCACGTCCTGTGTAATGTGACGTCACAGCCACTGACAACAGCACGTCACCACTGCCATTGCATTTGACTTCATTGCATCATTATGACATCGCTGAATTGGATTTTGTTTTACTTTAAGTCAGTTATAATTATGTTTGGCTCTATATTTGTTTGTCACACATGTCATCGCCTCTAATTTGTTTCTACGCCTAAAGAAAGCTAATTGAAACGTGTATGCGTTTGAAAATCTATTTATAGTATGCTGATCATGACTCTACATGAAATTGCATGTCACGATCAATCAAAATACTACGTATTATTTTATCTGTTTGCACGGAGGTTTAAAATCTTCTGTAAATATTTGTTGCTGTTATTTCAAAATGGTGGCTATCGGATGCCCCAGAAAATGGCATATATTATTATGAGACAAATGAATGTGTGGTTCCAGGGATAGCACAACAAAGTGAAAACTCTAATAATTTGTTGGTTGGCGCCACAAGTGATATGTATCTACGTTATCGCAACATATGCAACACGCTAGATGTGAAAGCCAACAAATCCTGCCTTAAGTTACGCGTCGATGGTTTGGGTTAAAGGTTATCACCGATCTCGGGTGCCTGTTTTTACCAAGTAATCAAAGTACTGGATTAAATCACGTGATTGTAAGGCTCGGTCGACATTGATAATTTTAGTCAACTCAAGAATATCGCCATTTGTAATTTGTTATTTTGTAGAAAATGTTCTGATACCTGAATATTTAAACCACTGATAATTTTGTATCTGGAATATCTCCATTTATCCTTAATTATATTGTAAAAATAGTTCCCATAGATATTTACCGTACACTGCTAAACTGGAGCAATAGTGTAATGTTTTGTAATATATGAAGACTCTAATTAGAAAAATGAAAGCTCATCTATTTTTTGTTTGTCCCGAGGGGCTGGAATAGTTTATAAAACTGACGGTTGATGGTCCCTACAGCTAATCCAAGCAATTAGCTAATTACAAGTCAGTGACAGCTGATAGCTGCCAAGTACACGCGTTGGCTGCATGCTGGCGACACCACTATAATTGGACATGAATATCTTCAGGAATCGTGTGCTGGATACATTTCCAGACAATGAATTTACAACAATCGCAGCTCTGCTGTTAAAAAGTATTCCATTCTTGAACATTCTACGTCTACGCCTTATCTTCAATTTCTATTTGGAATGAAAAAAGCGAACATCACTACGGACATGTATCTTCATTATAGAACTACATTAGTTTGTGTTGATAGTTATTTGATTATCTACCAGTCTTGTGTATAGCAGATGTATTCCATGGACTGAAGACAAACTTTGCAATTCCTAAGTGATTGCTACCATCAGTTGTCATTGCTTTAATAATTGCTTTGACCGTGAACTATTGTATTTAACTGGTTCCCATGACAACTCTTTCTGTGTGTTGCAGGCTCGGCGTGGAACTTCGACGACGACACAGACTCCACGGCATCGTCCGAGACCGTGGCCACCAGCTGCTCCGACGATCCGAGTACGTCGCGAGTACCGCAGCTGTACTACACGACCCCACCAAGAGCAGTGAGTACCTACATGTCTCTGTTTGTCGGGGATAAGATAGGGTGTGTGAGATAGTCTTAAGCAAACTGTCTATAGGATAACTGGTACAGTAGGGGTATGCAAACTGTCTATAGGGTAACTGGTATAGTAGGAGTAGGTACTTCAGATGGTCATATGGACAATTGGACATAGGGTTAGGTTTGGGGAATCCTTGTTAAGAAGGGGAGGGTGAGATGGTAAACTGTCACAATGAATTGAATTGAATTAATGTTTTATGTCACTGCGGGAATATCTCACCCATAGGCGACCGTCACAATGACAGCTGGATAGAATAGGATTCAATATTGGAAGGATAAGCGTAGATGATGATATGGATAATTTGATACGGTAAGAAATAGGTGAGATGGTAAACTGTCTCTCAATGACAACTGGTAGAAGATGATGGGGGAGGGTGAGACGGTAATGTGGATAATTTGATACGAAAGGCAAGAGTGGGTTATGGTAAGCTGTGTCTCAATGATATATGGACAGAGTTTGATTGGGAGGGTGAGATGGTGATATAGACAGTGAGATATGATAGAGGGTGGGTTGGATGACAACAGCTGGATGGTGTAGAAGGGAACTAGATGGGTTGGTGAACTTGCTATGTATGTTGGTCAGTAGGATGAGATGGACTCAGTGAATGGTGAGATAGCATCAACTAATTAATGAACTCGGCATAATTCATTATCATCCATTGGTTCCTGTTTGGGATTTTCGTAAATCTTTCAAAATTGAAACTGAGGTATTATTCCAGCAATGTGCACATCATTTTGTTATGCTTTATCATGTAAACATTAAACAATATGTTTAATAAATGTATTGGTTCCTGATTAGCTTGATTATTTGAGGACTGTGACATGCCATAACACACATAACTCTACTAAGAAATAACAGGTTATTAGAAAGTCAAACAGTGGAACCACCTATAGGCCTACTGTCCGACCACCAAGAGTAAGGATATTATTGGGGTGTATTCATATTGTGCATAGCTAAGAAGGTATTGACAAGGCATTCCATCCAAGTCACCTGAGCGGCCCCCCCATGAACAATCCCTCCTTACCCTACTAAAACTAACTAATGGCCCATATTGTCCCCAACTTTCCTGATAAGGTGCTCATTGCTGTCACTCAAACCCTGGGCCCCGGACTGCTGGACTGCTGACATAGTTAGCATACCCTGGACCGACCGACTGACTGACTGACTGAGCTGTATGGAGCTAGCATACCCTAGACTAAATGATTGACTGATATATGAAGCTAGCATATGGAGGACTAGCAGACTTGCAGACTGTTGTATATAGCTAGCATACCCTGGATTGACATCGATATGAAGCTAGCATACCCTGGATTGACATCGATATGAAGCTAGCATACCCTGGATTGACATCAATATCAAGCTAGCATACCGTGGATTGACATCGATATGAAGCTAGCATACCGTAGATTGGCATTGATATCAAGCTAGCATACCCTGGATTGACATCGATATGAAGCTAGCATACCCTGGATTGACATCGATATGAAGCTAGCATACC
>JAUTBX010131642.1:8348-19651 GCA_032361465.1 Lepetodrilus tevnianus | reverse complement strand
TTACTCTCAGCAGGATCATCGATCATCGATCATCGACTCCTGCTTGGATGTCCTGATAATAGGCCCATTGAAGTGCGGTTGTACCTAGTGCACTGGAATTGAGTAATGACGAAAACTGGAACAAGTGTTCGTCATGACGTAATCCATTGGCCTTCCATTGATTACCAGCCTCACCTATACTGAGATGATATTATATACTTTTTTTATATAGAATATTTTCTCATTTATCATGACGTAATTCATAGCATCGGTAGTCCATTGATTACCAGCCTCACCTATACAGATATGATATAAACATATTTTATATAAATTTTCTTTCATTTGTCAGTGCCCCGGTAGGATGAATGAGTGCTAATCTGGTAAACAGAAGCTTGAGTGAGTTGAGAATGACAGTGAAGGAAGACGGATCCATGGGGCCTCTGACCGGGGTAATAAAGCGCGTAGATTTGAGCATTTCTTTGTGAATAAATATAGTGCACTATAAATTATTATTATTAACATCATCATCATCATCATCATCATCATCAACAACAACATCATCATCATCATCATCATCAACATCATCATCATAGTCTTCATCATCATCATCATCATTATTATTATCACAACCATCATGGTTTACACATATTTTTATTTTTAAAAAACGAGGATTAGTAACCAAGCTATACAACCATAATCATCATTGATCACCATCACAACATCATCGTCATCGTTATTGCTATTATTATTATCATTATCATCATTGAAGTCGATAGTTTGGGCATTGATTTCCTGCAAACTTATAGAAACCAAGTTTTAATAAAGAAATCTACAACCAAACCAGTACGGACGTCAGACACTACAAAAGGGGTAGATTCATGATCACTTCACCTTCGTAGATAAACACAGCAGCCATAACTCCGTATGTTCGGTGTCCATACTTTATTTACGTTGGTAATTACGTATGAAGTATACAGAGTGGCCATTAGCATATGTTTACAGTGGTTGATTGAAATGCCCTCTGTCTGGAATGAAGTAATAATGAGCAGAGGTTCTATTCACCATCATCCACGTGTGACATTCTATGTTAGCTTATAAATACGCAATGGATACTTCAATTGTAAACATCCTATTGCACTTGCGCAATAAGCATACACTTATCCAATCGTTTAGTGCTCTCAATGGTTTAAGACATCTTTAGATTTAAAAAAGTTCAATTTCAAACGCGATAATCCATCATGCATATTACGTCACAACGTTGGAGATTTCACTTAAACATTCGCTTCTGCACGTACTGCTTTGCATCATAGATTATCAGGACCAAATCATATAATCTATGTTTGCACTAACTTCAACGTGGGAAAGCTTTTCAACTGTCATGTGACCAACACACTTACGTGACGTAATGCGCATGGACGTCTCGTGTTTGAAGTTGCATTTGACAGTTGGAGGAATAACGGTCTGCATATGTACTTGTTGCAATCTACAACACAATATTCAGTTACTAGTATTCTGAAAAAAATATGTTTTGGTAAAACCTATTACCAAGCTTTATAGGGAAAACGACAAGACATGCTGTATATTACTAGTAGTCGAATCATGGTACATGTATATTAAAAAAATATAATTCGGGTTTAGAGCCACTTTCAAGTTAACTTTCGAGAACATTAATGACAAGCCCCCGGGATTTGGAACACGGGGTCTTGATTTTTGGCTCCGAAGTCAAACGTCGTAGCATTGCGCTTCCCCTTTGTGTACCATCGACTCTAGTAGGTCAACAAATACATCCTGGCAGTTCTGAAGTAAATTATGAACACATTTCGAAAGAAACCCACTGATCATGGCAATGTTCGTAAGTTAGAATGAATGTTCAACGACACCAAGGTGATCAGAAGTCACTTGAAATGACAAGCAATGCATCACGCATGGTGGAGTTATCTTTTCTTGTAAATTAAAAGTCAGCAGCAAGACCTTATCACACCAACCGGTTTTAACGTACACAAGTAGAAAGCGTTAAAATACACAAGGGAATCGGAGAGGATTTGGAGCTTTACAGTCTTAATACAATAAGCCGCCGTGACAGATTATGGTATGGGAGAGAGAGAGGGAGGGGGTGTGGGGGTGTGGAAACTGCAACCTGTCTGTCTCAAGATATAAAGCTTATGCTGGATGGTGGCCCTTCTTCTAGGTATGGTGGTCAAAACAATGATCATGGCGATAGATATATAGTTACAGATATGAGTGATATTCCTACAGAAGTATATATATGTCTCAAAAAGCAATTATCATTGAAACATTGGATACAAAATTTGTATTTGAAAGTCCTTCCAAGCATATTCTGTTACGTATTATTATCATTATTATTGTTTTAAAAATAAAGTAAAGCGAACATATTCTGTATTAAGAATTCCATTACCAACGGGAAAAAACAACAACTTTCAATTATGTACGATTTCGCTCACAAACAGTCATAAAACAGGTATTCATTATTCCCAACGAGACAAACTGACAATTACGTTAAACACACTGGCTTTGTTTATGTGAGAACCTTAATTGAAAACATCAGTTTAAAGGTGCATTGCCATATTGGCAACCACATGCACCACAGTAGTTTTCCTAAAATAACCTTTAAAACACTTTCAGGATCAGCAAATGTGTAAATAGTTGGAGAAATGTATACGTATTCAAAGAAAATATTTTGTGAGGTGAGTTACTTTCGAAATAAATGGAAAGCAGGAATTGTGCGCCCGCTATGCTAGAATTTCACGAGGTATGTAAAAATCTAACGTAAATATGTCAAGAGCTATTGAAAGATAATCAAGTGGTCTGACTCATTACCAAACACGTTAACGTTGATGCATTGGTCCCCACTTTTACTCAGAACGGTGTGAATCTAATGTAACCTTAATTAGCTTCAACCGTAGCCACTGCGTAGCCTATGGATACGATTCAATTTGGAGTTATCGTTGCCTTCCTTTGGAGTTTTACAATTTCATGCGGGAGATCTCTAGCGTAATTCATGTTATTACGGTTGCCTTTAGAGTTCCGTATTTTCGATCCATGGGCCATAGCGTAACCCTGGGATAACCTTGATTTCAACCTTGGCCATAATCTTTGACCTATAAAGTGGTCTAGCAAGGTTTTATACATGCATATACATTTGTTTTGACTAATGTACTTTATACAACTAGTTACTTATTCCACATGCCTCACTAGTTATCAATATTTTAATAGTTATTAATAGTTATTAATTAGATACAACTCGTACGTACTTTGGCAGTGTTCAATGATTAGAGTTATACCCCTTAGTCAGTAGACTATGATATAGGAACTGAAAATGGAATGTTACTCATCCTACAGCGATGAAAATATATTTGAAGGTATACAAGCGATTATGTGTATGGTAAATGCAAGCAATTTCCATGTTAAACTCAAATTCGGTCCAAAAACAACAACTTAATATTATGTGATGATATGCCTTTAATCCCCTCCCTGCTGGATTATGCAGCCACTGCTCTTTAGGGCATCTCTGGTTGCCTTCAGCACGGAGAGGGTTAAAGAGTTCCGCAGTTGATCTTACCGAAGGGTCCTGCCTCCGGGGTTGAGAAACATTATTATTAACAAGACTTCATGTTCAAGCTCAGAGTTTATATGTGGATTTGTGAACAAAACTTCCAGAAGCATGAACTCGTACTTTAAAGCGTTTCGTAATCTCGCGAGACTGGTCTGTCTGGTTCTGAAACATCTGACGTCATCAGCAGGCACCAGAAGCTCCTGGCGATGTAGTATTACACACACCAGGTGTTGAAGTAGATGTCTGTATCTGCAGTGTATATGTACTCAGCATGCCACTGGCTTGTTTATTACCATTAGCACTCACCACATGATAACACGAAGAAGTCCAGTTGGTTAATATATGCATTAATATAACATTATAGATGGAATCATAGATTATAAGGACTGGATAACCAACTCCTATCATTTCATATGATGATGAGGCGGCGCGCACATTTTGACGCACTGAGGCAGTTACATCGTTATAATCTATGATGGAATACAGTTAAGATTTCAGAATCACCATGAGCAAGTATGGAATTGGCACATTATAAATACGCATTATTATTATTATTTTTTAAATTATTATTGTTGTTATTATTATTATTATCGTTATTGTTGTTGTTATTATTATTATTATTTTATCACCACAATCACGTTATTATATTTTTATTATTATTAATATTATTATTATTATTTTATTTTATAACTAAATTATTTTATAAAACTTGCAATGTAAAATCAACTCAAAATATATACCTGCATACCTGTATATGTATCTCCTACACTAACACAGTAACACAATCACGTTATTATATTATTATTATTATTATTATTATTAATATTATTATTATTATTTTATTGTATAACTAAATTACTTTATAAAACTTGCAATATAAAATCAACTCAAAATATATACCTGCATACCTGTATATGTATCTCCTACACTAACACAGTACCATAGGTAAGTACCAATGCCTCACTTACCTAGCAAATACAGGTACCTTTACACACTATCAACATCATACACATCCAATTCCAGATACCCTGTATAGTTAATGCTTTCATATTCCCCCAATACTCTACCTTACTGGAAATTAATCTACGTCTGTGGTCGTATATATACATATGGACTCCGTACTGTGGATGACGACACGCGTTAATACAGTGATAAGTATATTTACATAAGCATGACCCGATCAAGTGCTAATTTGGTACGTACTACTAAAGCCTTACCAGTTCCAATTCATTAGTCATGCTCCTTTAATATGCAAACATGCTCCCACAAGACAAATAGAAGTAGTGCACGCACATCTCAACGTAGCGGTGGATGCCCTGCTCTAAAGTGCAGCGTAATTGCACGTAATGCATGGGCACAGTTTGCTTTTAATCATGCTTAAAATTGATTTATCCGAGTGCAGCAATACATTGTTATTACTCGCCCTTTCCCATTGACTCTTATTGCCAATTATCAGATGGAATTGCGATGATCTTAGTCTGCTATGTAGACACACGCATAGATACGGCGATGCCACCTACATATGTGCTAATTGGAGCACGTGTTGAAATGTGGGCAAAGAACAAAAAAAGGAAACTCCTGCTGGCAATCTGACGTTGAGTCGTGTAGGAGATGAAAGGTAATCGAAATATCTCCTCCGTTAATATACATTTATAGCAGTAGGTGGATGTAGTCGCATTTATGTCGCAATCGTAGGCGGGCTGGTCGAATTAGTGATACCTTTTACCTACTCTCCGTTTCCCTCTTTGATTCTAACTGCATCATTGTATGCTTGTATCTGTTTCTCTTCTATATAATGTGCGGGCGCGCGCGCGCTCTCTCTCTCTCTCTCTCTCTCTCTCTCTCTCTCTCTCTCTCTCTCTCCCTGTCTCTCTCTATATATATCTCTCTCTTCCTCTCTCTGTGTGTGCTCTCTCTCTTCTCGCGCTCTCTCTCTCTCTCTCTCTCTCTCTCCCTCCCTCTCTCTGTGTGTTCTCTCTCTCTTCTCGCTCTCTCTGTTCTCTGTTCTCGCTCTCTCTCTTTTATCTCTCTTCTCTCAATCCCTATATTTCTCTCTTTCTTCTCCATCTTCTCCACCAACACCCCCCCCCTTTATCTCTCTCATTCCCTGTCTCCTCCCCTCTCTCTCTGTCCCTTCGCTGTCGCTCCCTCCCCCTTCTGTCTCTCAATTATCTCTATCCAACGTATATTTACTCTTATTGCATGTTTAAAAAAAATACAAATCAACTAAAACTACTCCCAAAATATACGATATCCGATATAAATACGATATGCCATCAACCCTGCCCACTCTGCATCTCACAAAGCCACATCACTGCTAATACATATATTACCTTAGAAATTGATATACAACGGAAAAGCAAAAACAAAGATGCTAAATTAATAAAGGCCAGTATTGCCAATAGCTGTACCTCCTACTCATGAACTCGACTATCTCTTCCTAAATCTCTATTTACAGTATACACGAGGCTATATATACGATAACGAACAGTCTATACCTATCTGATAACAAGATCTACACGTTCTTCCTGATTCCAATCACGCTGTTGTCCAAATCACCATGGTTTCCGGCGTTCATAACGGGATCAGTGAGATACTTGCGTAATCATAAATTGCTCTATCGCGCAACCCGTCAGTTCGTTATTAATGGTCTTGCGCAGTGATCTTTAAATAGGGTGTCACTATAAATATAAATATAACAGTACGGATATTATAGTATTGCCAGATGACACGAAATTAGGTGCCCTCGAGTTGCGATTCCATGTTATATATATAAAATCGAAGTGAAAGACTTTCTCGCCTACACATAATAAGTACGCTTACAATATATACAATGCCAACACTTGTAAAACATTTGCTTTGTCATAAATGATGAAATATGATGAAATATGGCGCTCCATATCTACTAAGAATAAACAATATTAATAATTAATAAGGTATCCAATTAGGATATATATTCCGACTAATAACAACATACGAAATAACACACGTACGCACGCCCCTCCCCACCCACACACACGCGCGCGCACGCGCGCACACACACACACACACACACACGCCCATACACACACACGCACACACACACACACACACACACACACATACACACACACATTTGTAAGATAAAACAACTTGGTTATATTGCGACCGCCGCGTTAAACTCCAAGCGATAAACTTAATGTATATATGAAACATTCGGAACTAAACATTTTTGAATGCCAATAGGCTATACTGATTATACACTGTACTTGTTATTCTAAACCTCACGTTACTTCTAATTGCTTTTATTTGCGTTCCGCTATATAATAGTTCTATCTGAATGTATACATCATTTGCAAGCTGTAGGACGTATCCATGAATAATGCCATAATGACTGCAAGGCGATACGCAAAATGAGAGGCTTATTAATTTAATTTAATATGCCCTTTTATATTACAGGATTATATTATTCATTGAAATTGAATAGAATGATAACTTCATGTTATGCAATAGAAAGTAGACTTATTGCATTACTGTCAATTCCACGTGCAATGTACGTGCACATTATTGATAATTTATTATTTAAGCAAATACAGTGTATTGATAATTTAAAATAAACGCGATAACAGAATCCATTGATTAAACAGAAACACGATCCAGACTCTTGTAAATATATTATCATTCAGTAAGTTTCAGATGTCAACCCAACCTTGTTCTTTTGGATAAACATATTGCATGAATGATGATGTTTAGATAGTACCGGTATTTGTAAAACCCATCTTCTCACCTTATTCCTGGTTCGAGTATGGTTACACAAAATGATCGTAGGGCTACACAATATCTCTATATGATATGGACATGTGAATGATAAACCTTCTAGTGACTTCAAAGGCATAGCAACTTGGTTTGTATCTTCCCCAGGGAGTTGAGAAGGAACATTAGAGCACACAGATCCATTGACAGGGGTAACAATGCAACGCTATGAACACGGGTTTGAGCGTGGACTTGGCGCAATATAAATGTGCACATTATCATCATCATCATCGTCATTATTATCATCACCACAACCACCACCACCACCACCACCATCATCATCATCATCACCATCATCACCACCATCACCATCACCACCATCATCATCATCATCATCATCATCGTCACCACCAACACCACCACCACCATCATCATCATCATCAACAACAACAACAACGTCATTACCACCACCACCGCCACCACCACCACAACCATCATCATCATCATCATATTATTATTATTATTATTATGTTACTGTACATGTATAGGAACTTCGATTCTGTTAGCGTTGAAATCGTTCTGTGGAACAAAACCGTGGCAATACTTCAGTTGTAATTGATGTTCAGTTGGTATTTTCATATTACTTAACGCAGATGGCCCTTGCCAATAAATATGTGCCTCGTGTTTCTTTAACTGTGACATTAAAGTGTTCACGAGAATATTCCACTTAATTGGGCACGAATACGAAGTAGGCTTGCTGACAGACTAAGAACATATGTGAAAGGCGAGCGGTGGCAGAGTTATTTCAGCAGTGAAGAACATTGGTTCTTTCGGAAGATAAATCAATGATAATCAACCACGAATTCAATTTTTCAAATCAATCTTACGATCACGAGCTAATCTATCTTACGATCACGAGATAAGTAATTGAAAGTTTGCGTTTTCCATTATGAAAAATTCCGTAGGTTGTGAATTCACACTGTGAAGGTAATCTAAGATGGCTAAAATCGCAATTTTTACTAGCATGTGTCACTACATACGGATCCCGTAATAACTCATAAAACAGTTGGTTCTATAATGGCTATATATACTCTAGACTTGCAATGATTAGTCAAAGGTGTTAGTGAAATATATGCTAGTACTTCCTAACGAGTTGAATAGTATATGTGTTTCACGAAGGACAATGGCTGTAGTCCGTATTTAATTTAGAATTAGGTAATTTCCGGTTATAGTAAGATTAATACGTCAGGGGCGGTATTCAGTGTTGGACAAGTTTTGAAGATTATTTACTTCACCTAAAATGCCTTCGTAACTTGATAAATAATAATGGTAAGAATCTGCATAAATGACTCCTTAAGACGCCTTAAAACCAATACTATATAGTAGATCTAATTACAATCAGGTAGCTTTTGTTTCAAATTGAAATTTAGAGCCACTTTCAAGATTCTTTCACTTTTTTATCGTCTTGTCAGTTTTAAAGTTATTTTCAAAACTTAAATCAAATATTGACACAAGAGTGTGACCGTTTCCTAAAGCTCAAGCCGGACACCCCCAATTCATTACAATAATCCATTGATATTAAGAGGAAAAGGTGGAAATTAAACCATCCCTAAGCTCCGACATTAACTCGTCCGATATACGCTTTTCACGAACCCTGACCAAACATTAACTGATATCGACAACTATATATGTATATAATCTGCAATCGACACCAGCCTCCGTGCCATCATTTCCTCGTATTGAATGCCAAGACCAAGGTTCTCCAAGAAATGTACACCAATTGAGATGAGAATTATCGATGTCCTATGGGCTGTGACAACGGTTTCACTAGGGTTACACGGTGTAATGACATATATGTGGCCAGACATAAAAGAATGACTTTATAGAGATAAAGAGATAAGTGGATCAGGGGTACCAGACAATGTGTACCTAGAGAATTCTCCGTGGTTTATATGCATACAAGGGGAGATTACGCATGACATTGATGCCATAGGGATTCCCATAACGTATCATCATCATGCCCACTGACCCGGATGTGTATTCTTCACAATCCATAGACTTAAATGATATAACTGTTTGTGGTTCTTGCTGATTAGAGTAAACTGGATGTTTCAGCATTGCCCGAACACTTTTGATTGTTTAGGGTATAATTTAACTGCAAATTGTACGGGGAATGATGTTACACATACTCATACATACAATGCATGAACAACTATACACCTGCAATACTGTTTATTGAATATACAGCATTCCCCAGCTCCTCAATCATTGGGTTCTGATTGATTGTTTAGAGCATGCTAGAATGTAGGCGGGATAGGTGTCAAATTTCCCTTGACCGATTAATGAAAACGTGCAATCGAACAAATATCCACACCATTACCAGCAAAAACACAATACATCGAAAACTATTGACCTCGAAACATTCCCGTTACAGATCCATACGTGTGTAGTTGAACTCATTAATCTATTAATGACTGCAAATTGTGAGTCGATATATAAATACCCGTCATGAAAGCGGAACGC
This sequence comes from Lepetodrilus tevnianus, assembly GCA_032361465.1. NCBI lineage: Eukaryota > Metazoa > Mollusca > Gastropoda > Lepetellida > Lepetodrilidae > Lepetodrilus > Lepetodrilus tevnianus. The sequence goes on along the minus strand of JAUTBX010131642.1, from coordinate 9,843 downwards.
GTTGGGCTTTTCATTGAAGCTGAAGACGAATGTGTCAAAATGCGCTCGAGAATGTCAACGGTGTTTGTTAACTAATCTACGAAGCCACACGAGCTTGCGAATCCACCAATCCGTGGCTAATAGGGCTTCATTGATCAGTCCAGCAGCGAGGATTGACACGAGTTGGTGAAAAGTCTAAAAAGAGTTCCAGAGTGTCTTCAGATGTTCTTCCATTGTCTTCTGTTTACGTCCAGCATCGATTCCACTGCAAGTTGACGCTGCCCTGTAATTAAACTACAATGCTCGGGTTTCGACCTACAGCTAAATATTCGAGTAGTAGGGACGAATGTATCATTTGACATGACACTACTGACGAAGGGCAATGAGATTAAGCACAGGTACACATTTATCTCGGTTATCAATTATCCTAGACTTGTAATGGTCAATCTCAGAGCCTCCGGACACCTATGTCCATTGGTCATCAGACGTTGGTGGTTGCATTGCCACGTTGAAAGGTGCGCAGTCCAATAATGATTAGGATGAGTACCTCAAGGTAAAAGTTTATATCCAACCAGACATGATGATAATCAGATTTAACCTATCAACATAACTTCATTTTAGCTATTTCTGCTGTAATATTGACTAAGATAAGAAACGATCGAAGATGTTGGTGCTTTCACCATATTTAGCAAGTCGGAAGTGTATTCCCCGGAGAGTCACACCTGGTACCAATTTGGACAATAATCTCGCTGGCGAATTCTGTTGTTTTCCATCACAACAATAATTATTTTCAAGTAATTGTGGCCCAATTTGTGTCTATTTCATGAACTGTCTGTACCTAGAGAATGGGCTTACGTCTACGTGTACACCATTTCCTGTTACAGTGAAAATAAAGCGTAGTAGTCGTAGAAAGTTTGAACTTCTGAGCCAAAGGTTCCGAGTTCAAATCTGGTTCCGGGAACCCGGAATCAATGTTCGCGAAAGTTACCATTCTGACGCGATATAATTGATAGGATGCGCTGTCTGTAGAGTGACAATGCAGATATCATCCTTGGTCTGTCAGTACCAGCTGGTGCTCGCAATTCTACTTCGAGATTCAGCGATATGGATGTTGCGGGTTTCATCCTGCTCTAAACTGACAAGCCGCGATGTAAGGGAAAGCATCTTGAAAACGACTCTAAACCCCAATTCCAAAAATAATTAAGGTGTCCTGGAAAGGACATCTAACGTGCATGCTAAATATATACCAGGACACCAAGGTGAAAGTGTCCTGCCGGAATCATGCCCATTTTCTTTTTGCGGTGTAAGGAATGACTGTTGGTTATGAGTCAGCATTGATCATTCTCGTCCATGAAGCTATTGGGTCAGCAAACCAAATTCCATGAAGCGCGAAGTGTAACAGAGGAATACTGTATTACTTGTGTTTCCCTAGCATGACTTGTAACAGAGGAATACTGTATTACTTGTGTTTCCCTAGCATGACTTGTAACAGAGGAATACTGTATTACTTGTGTTT
>JAUTBX010131531.1:1601-19652 GCA_032361465.1 Lepetodrilus tevnianus | reverse complement strand
TTACCCCTTTATGCTGAGCGCCAAGCAGGGAAACAACAAGTACCACCTTTTAACGTCTTTTGGTATGACGCGACCAGTGGATCGAACCCACGATCTTCCGCACTCCGGGCCGACGCTCTAACCATTACGCCACGAAGCCGGTTGATTACAGCAGGAGTGAGTGAATTATCACATGATGGGAGTGAGCGAGTAATTGCTTTACATTGCAGTGGGAATCTCACACATATGCGAGGATTGATATGGTAGACGTAATAGCGGCTCAAAATTAAAAATATTCATACCAGCAGGCGCAATTTTCCTGAGACATTTTTCGATGGCTTGTTCAGTCAAAATCTCCTTGTTGAGTAGAATAGCATACAACTGCAAGAAACGTGAAAGTAAAAATGAGCAAGAGAAAATATTTTCTATTAATTCGTCATAACTATTGCATGATCATATGAGAAAGGTAGCTTTTGCGAACATTGATGCCAACTTCCAGCGACAGAATTTGAACCCTGGCCTTCGGCACTGAAGTCCATATATGTTCTACCATTGCACTACCACCAGCGTCATACACAACTCTGGTAATGCTGCAGTAGAGGACACAGAACAACTCACAGTGACGACGTTGAGTAGGTTGGCACAGACGCCGGGGATGTAGGGGATGGGCGTCGAGTCTTGACCGCACAGCGAGGAGTAGATCCATTGCTGGATGCTAGGAACTTGTCGAGGAAAGATGGACGGATACTGCATCTTTGTCAGGTCATCTGAAAACCCCATGAAACATTTTGATGGAAATAACAAAACAAGCAGTCGCCATGTAAACATCATAGAAAAATTGATTACAGGGTCCAGACTGCAAGAACAGAGGGTCAGAGGGCAAGGCCAGCGGGCAAGGTCAGATGGCAAGGCCAGAGGGCAAGGTCAGATGGCAAGGCCAGAGGGCAAGGTCAGAGGGCAAGGTCAGAGGCAAGGGCAGAGGGTCAGATGGAAGTTAAAATTACTATGGAATCAGGGGATTCCCCTTGTCATCAGCTCATTGAAACAAGAGAATAATGCAATAAGAGATGGCCACGAAAATAAATGATCAATTATCTATCAGTAAGTTTAATGTAAGGTTACCTTCTGTGATCTGGCTGATGTCGTCCGTTGCGTCAAACAAGTGAGGAAAGTCACGACTGTAGTAGTCAGTATAGGCAGGACACTGGAGATCACTGGAGAATAAAACATCATACACGATACTCCAAGCACTACGTCTATTTATATCTTAATCACCATCACGCATGATCACAAATTTAATGGACGCTAAATTCATCTTCGCTAAATACATCTAACAAGGCTATCGGTGGCCTGCCAACTGTAGATGGCTAGTAAGTTTTAAAGTCAGTTTCTATCTACAAACCTGGCCAACTGGAACAAGATGGCCGCCAGATACGTCAGCTCTTCGGAATGTAGGACGTTGAGTTTCATTTCCTGAAAGTGAACAAGATATAATGTATTTATTTTTAATTGGGGTTTAGTGGAGTATTGTTTTCCGTAAAAGCGTGAATCTATCACCCATTGTCCCATATCATGAAAACGGAGAATTGTGATTTCATCTGAAACAAAGCCGGGGGTCTGTGGGATCTGCAAGGCCCTAAGCCAGGTCATGCGCAAACAAATTGACCCCTAGTCAAATAAATCAGTGAATTTCCACAGAAACTTGCCACGCCTGCTCACCTCGTACACTAGATGGAGTGACAGCATCACAGAAGGGCAGTGCATAAACAGCAGGGAGGTCGTGTTGATGCCGCACGGCTTGGAGTACGCCACCCGGTCTGGAACAACGGTGCAGGGAGGTAACTCTAAAACCTCGTCCAGGTGCTTGGACACGAAACCATGGTGATCAGAGTTCACTAAGTAATCCCAGTCCTTCAAACGAGAGAGAGAAAAAGAGAATCAGTGAGTGAATTATTGTTTTACATCACAGTGGGATGAGTGAATGCATTATTGTGAATTGCCAAACAATTCTTCAGCCATCTGTGACGAAAGCGATAAAAATGAAATACATTTGCAAGAATTAATTTGCTCTTAATTTCAGTCATTGAACATTTGTATTAGTTGTACCTATTATTTTGCCTATTATTTATCAGCACATATGTTCGTTGTGCCTATTATTTATCAAAATGTACTCACATCTTCCGAGCCTTGGTCAGAAGGCCTCGCTCGTTTCGCCGACATGACTGGAGACATAGACGTGTCGAGATCATGCTGCAGAAAATAATAATAGCATTAAATGTACTATGATCATTTCAACATAAAATATTGCCAATGTGCGTTATGTAGCAATGATTGGTATGGCACAGTTTTGGTTTGTTAGTTACAGCTGCTTGAGGGGTGGGTGGTAGCGCAATGGTAAAACGCCAAAATTCCTGGGTTCAAATCTCGTCCCGAGAGCCGGTATCAATGTTCATGGAAGTTACCTTTCTAATACGACCATGATTGGATATGCTGAAGGTTTGTGGAACAGTAGTGCTCAGTTTTAGAAACACAATTGAGACTTATTTTCAATCACAATAATCATTGCTACATAACGCAATCTTAAATAAAATACAATCCCTGAAAGACAAATCACCTTGGAAGTGAGAGCCAGCCGACTGATGTCGTAACCCATCATAGCCAGCAGACACTTGGTGAACAGGATCCACTCGGACTGGTTCCCGGGGCCCCCGGGGGTGTTCCGGGACGTGTACCACTTCCCCAGGGCCTGCAGGGCGGTGTCCCGGGGGAGCAGGTGCTTCAGGGCCCTCAGACACAGTGCGACTGAAATACAGAAGGGGAGGTGACGTGCAGTTGTCATGATGGCTTGTCATAGTGTGTAGGTTTGTGCCTAATTCAGCATACTTAAATTATGTAGGCGTCATAATAACTGTTCATAAAGTGTGTAGGTGTGGGCTATTTTGACACATTTAAATGCTAGTAGAAGGCCATAGGAAGCTAAAGGACATAAAGACAGAGATTTGAACTCAATAAATGTTCTTTTCGGGGCTGCTATCATTATTGGAATAAAACACAGATTATTATTATAACTTGGTAATCTGGCGAGTGATAATATTAGTGCAAACTAATGGATCTGGACACACCACAACGGTAACAATAACAAGATTTCGTTCTGCCCTTTTCAGATTCATTGAGGTTTTTCTTTTTATTATTATCGCATTGCGACCACGGCTCTACTCACTGCCGGGAGACTTGCTGAGAACAGGAAGAGACGTTCGATACAGATGTCCGTTCAAGAGCTCCTGAAATAAAATAAAACCACGTCACGAAACTATGTTCTGCGAATATGAAAGCATTTGAAGACGATGTAGCCGACGAAAACAGGTGCACATAAATAGAAATGATTTGTTGTTTATCGTGACATCTCGCTAAGCACGCTCCTCTAAGAGGATGTCACACGTGGCTCCAAGCTGCACTTACGATGGTGAACCTGTTCCCGACGCTGTCCCTCAGGCTCTGCAGAAAGCTGTTGGCGCCCATGGGCATGTCCATTGACCCTTCCAGATGGCTGAGGTCATCGGCCTCCGATGGAACGGGCGAGATGTAGTTCATCTTAATTAGAGAAGAGAAATGAGATTTGATTACATCAAATGAAGACACACAAATACAAGCCTGCTGGTAAGCAGAGTGGATTAATTTCTTTACGTCAGAATGGGAATCTTTCACATTTTGAGTACAATTTCATATTTAAGGTCAAATTTTATATGAGGATTTGCGAGCAAAACTTTAAATTGCATGGGTAAAACTTGAAATGTTTGAAAAACTTGAAAACAAATGCTGGAGGCCTGGGAGTCCAGGGCAAAGACGACCCTTTGAGACTCGAAAAAAAACACCCAGAAAATCAGACAGAAAACTTTCACCGATGAAATTATACTCAAAATGCTTCATTATCTGAGGGTCGGAGTTATTACCTCGTCTTCAAAGCGGACGTCCATGGCACTGGGCGGTCGACTGGACGTGAAGACGCCCCCTCTGGCCGGACTGCCCAGTGGTGTGAGTGCGCGCAGCATGCTGACCGACCCGGACCCCATCGGCAGCATCGGGATATGCACGTGACTGATCTACGGGCGGAAATAACGCAACACGTGTAATATTTTAGTAGGCATGGTAGAGGAGTGAGCATGGATAAATACTACATAGAATTCATCGATTGAATTATTATATTACAAATGAAATAAATATACAAGAAATATTATAGATATCAATAATATGTAGAAATGGCGCATTTTACTGCTTTTGATACTGAATGATACTAAGACAATTCTATTAGTGCTACAACCTGGCCCAGAGATTAGGAAACCTTTTGAGAACAATTTCATACTCAAGCCCAAATTTTATATGACAATTTGTGAACAAAACTTTGAGTTGAGTATGAAATCTTACTCAAAAACTATCAGTTCCCCAAAACTGCTCGTACTATCAGTTCCCGGTCTGGTATTTGTGAAGAAACCACCAACAAATTCAGTCAAATTTAATGCATCATAATGGATGGAAGTACCTTTGTTGTGCCAGTGTAGACAACAACTACTCCAGTTGGTTCTAAAACCAGCAGCAAATCCAGACTCTGAAAAGGGAGTTAAAATATACTTCATTCGCAGTACAGATTTGCAATATTCAGGTTCCATGTTACCATGGTAGATGCTTACATGGAGTCATGGTTGTGTTAATTGTACATGTAGATGCTTACACAGAGTTGTGGACTGTCGACTAACCTCAATGGAGACAGCATCTTTAGCTGGTAGCACTGCCATAGATCCGAAGATTAGCTGACTCAGGTCGTTGCTTTCTTCAAATTTCACGCATCTGGACAGAGTAAAACTACATTAAACTACGCGAATTGACATAAATGTTAAACTGAGTAATATTACACTGTGAGTCGCAACAACATAATTTTGGAGCCAAACAATATCACTACAAGTTTCTGAAGACTCACCTGAGTTGCTGCCTGTATGGCACCATGAAGCACAAGTATTGTTGACCGCAGAAATCTTTCGAGATAAATGCTTTCGACGATTTTCCAAGAGGGCCATCCCTGTTAGAAAAAAAGAAATCTACATGAACATTCAAAAATAAAATCACAATCATATGACACTCCATCCATTGTCAAATATTTAATGAGCTGTCTGTGCTGCTGCAGTGCAGTTGTCATCCTTGGATTGTCATGTGATCGTGATAAAATGTCCTCTCGCTCGCATCAAAAGCAGCTTGAAAACGCCTTGAAAAGTGCAGTTTAGATAGATAACTGGATCCCGTTGCACGACGCTCTTGTAGGCTACAACTATTGTAACGTCAACGCTTTCTATTGTGGCAGGAGCCCAGTTACAACTATTGTAGACCTACAAGAGTGTCGTGCAATGGGGGCCTGGACACTATAAACCTACACCAACGTATCTGCAAATCCATTCTATATTTTTTCAGTTACTTCGATTTTACAGTCGACCGATTGTGCCCTTTCTAGTTCTAAAAGTCATGTCCCTCTGCAGTAAATCTGACCCCTATGCTGCTATCACGGCCAGAGCTTCTCAGCCCAGATATTAACATACCTCATCGGAGGAGCAGGCTCAGTCCAGATGTGCTCGAAGCAGACCTCGGGCTTGATCGGTTTGTCGAACTCCGAGAAGCTGTCGTTGGCGATGAGCGAGACATTCTGTGAGCCGCTGGGTGTGCGGAAGTATGCCCCGGGGGATTTGGTAGCGGGGGACGGGGAGTGGAACCGGTGCAGGGAGGAGGAGGAGGTCGTCACTGCAGGGGACTGGGATCGACTGAAACGACAGGTCGCGATAATTATGAAACTTTCTTGAGTATCATTTCACACTCTAACTGTTTTGTTTACAATTACCCATATAAAATGTGAGCTTGAGTATGAAACAGTCGATATTAAATTTTACTAGTAGAATCTCCTCATTGTAGCAACATAAAAGATATCTTTTGCCCCAGATAGATTGTCGTCAAGCCTCATGTGCGGACCAAAACGTTTGTATGTAGCTCTTTCAAAAATGTCTCATAATTAATTAATTAATTATTGACAGTAGCAAACAGCCTCACCTTATGGCTGCCATGTTGGAGTTTGAGCTATGCATGCGAGACAGCCCTGCCCCCGGGGACGAGATCCTGCCGGAGAAGCTCCAGAGAGGGGACACACATGGAGACTGGCCCGAGATGTTGGTGAAGAGCCGCGACTGTGTGCTACTGGACTGGTTCATCAACTGGATGAAGCTTGTGTTGTCCAGCGTACCGGACAGACCTGTCTGCTCCTGGATATACAAAATATGTGTACATTTGTTTTAAATTTAAATAAAAGAAATTAGTTGGGGTTTAAAGTCGTTTTCAAGATTGTTTCACTTTCTCAGTTTTATGGCAGGAGGAAACCCGCAACATCTGTAGCACTGAATGTTGCAGTAAACCTGCGAGTACCATGATATCTGCACTGCCACGCTACAGACAGAGCATCCTATCAATATCGTGTCAGAATTGAGTGAGTGAATATGGAGTTTAACGTCGCTGCGGGAATCTTTCACCCATTTGCGACGTGTCAGAAAGATAACTTTCGCAAACATTGATATTGGGCTCCTGCGACGGGATTTGAACTTGGGACCTTTGGTACGTACGTCCAAACGTTCTACCACTGCGCTACCACCATCATGTAGTTTCTGAGTGAGTTAGTGGGAATCTTTCACCCATTTGCGACGATTGTAGTTTATGAGATTTTGTGAATGTTGGATAGAATACCAACAAAAAGCTGTCCAAATACCAAGAGAACGCAGTCCATACCTCACACCTGGCTGTCCTGATCCGCCACACCGAGTGCGTTCCCATCACTGTGTCGTACGTGAAGGCCACGGACGGACAGCTGCTGGTGAACACTAGGTGCTGTGTGTTGTCAGTCATGTAGCAGACTTTGGGCGAACCTCCGCTCCCTGTATGTCAAACAACAGCTCGTACAATACATACTGACCATGTCGGAGATTGTCGAAAGCTTTTACATTAAAAAAGTGATTTTTATTTTAAATGTGTTCGCTTAGAACAGCATGTTACAGTCAGACCCCATTATAACGGTCTCCGTTAATACAGTTTCTCCGCTTACCAGTCAACTTTTCACCAATACGGGTTTCCTACTATGCTTTAAATCGATGATTGATTGATCCTATGAACCGGGTGTTTCGCTTACCAGTCATATTTTAACAAAAACTGTAGTGTCCGTTATAACGGGATCTGACTGTACATTGCAATTTTAAGGCATATTCTCCATCACTATACCGGTATATATATTTTTTGTAGACTGTATTTGTGAGTAAGTGAATTATTGTTTTACATCACAGCGGGAATTTTTCACCCATACATGACGAAGATTGTATTTGTAAGTCAGCCAACCTGAAGTTTTCGTAATGATAGGCGCCACCTCATCTAAGGGATGGAGCATGCTAAACAGGACTGTTTGGTTGGGTGCATTTCTGAAAGAGAACAAAGACAAGATTTTAAATAGTGAGTGAGTGAATATGGAGTTTAATGTCGCTGCAGGAATCTTTCACCCATTTGCGACAATCTTTTTCAATAGATAACCATTACCATATATTTCCATCAACAATATTACGATTATCGATATATTTAATCAACCCTATTAACTTACTTCTTTGGCATAGTGATCTCTGCATGTGATAGAGTTCTTTCAAAAAGTAGTCCATTCTTCATTTTCCAAGCTTTGGCCACCTACAAATATGCCATGTATTATCTCATGTGACATTTCTCCCAATGCTGAAAGTATCCTAAATAGTAAAAGGCAAGTAGTTGAAATTCATATTTTTTGTTGTCACTATTAAATTGGGCTAGTATATATATAGTAAGTTTTAAAGGTGAGTGTGAGTGAATATGGAGTTTAACGTCGCTGCGGGAAGATTTAAAGGCATGTTTCTACAGCTGGTGGCATACACGAAGAGCTGCGTACCTGGAAAGGCAGGGTGGCCACATACTCCTCCCCTCTGTCCATATAGAATGTCACATTGCTGGACTGCACCACACAGACCCCATGCTGTTTCACTCCTGCAGGCAAACGAGACGAGACGAAAACATTTATTTTCTAAATTACCATGTTTACACTCTTGGACAATTTATTTATTTATTATTTTTAATTGGGGTTTTAGGGTCGCTTTCTAGAATCTTCCACTAATTAATAGGTTTGGAGATATACAAGTTTGTGAACAGAAAATTATGTAAAAAATCATGATTGTATTTCATGAACACTGAAAAGACGACTTCTTAGATATTGAACAAAAAACGTTGGGTTTATGAAAATGAACAAAATTATTATGGAAACACTAACCTGAAAAATCAAATGTAGGGTAAGAATCCAAAAGTACGTCTTTCTCTGGTAAGACAAATGTACACCACAATGCCTAAGAAGTAGAAAGAACATGAACTACATCTCATCAATACAGCATTACGGATACTTTCTACAAAATAAAGGAGTCGAAACGGAACATTGAGACCATGGCTCCCAAATTAGTCGCTAAATTGAGCCCTGACATGGGGATAATAATGTGGCGCTTTAGGGGATATGCTTGACGCATTATAAATATCCATTATTATCATAATATTGTCAAGCAGTGATTCGGAGGTCATAATTTTTTTGGCAATGTTTAAAGGTATGTGTGACCCCCGGCAAAATTACAGATTTGACCTCCATTAATATTGGGTCTATGGAGAATTGACCACTCTTATTATATTCTTAATTTCGATCACTATGGAGAAGATATTTTAGTCATATCTGGGGGTCACAACACTGTGACGAAATGTTGTACCTGGAGTATGCACAAGTCTTAGGGTAGATTATAATATTATGTCAAGGAGAAGATATTTTAGTCGTATCTGGCCTACCTGGAGTATGGGCGTGTCTACGGTGCATGTTTTGACGACGTTGCGTACGCCGTCTTGGCCGCCTCTGCTCCACACCACGGTGTTCCCACTGACGTACAGCTCCTCGTCACAGCCCACGTCCCCGCCACCCTCACAGCCCACGTTCCCATCCCCGTCACAGGGCTCCACCACCCACTGCTCCTTCTGCTCAGAGAAATCAACACATCATAAGACACGGAGGCCACAGAGATCACGAAGCATTTTGAGTAACATTTCAAGCTCAAGCTGTAATTTTATGAGTTTGGTTGTTTTTTATCGTTTTTTTTTAATTGGGGGTAATCTTGTGGCCAGATTAACTTTTTCTATTGTACTGGGTATCATTTCTCGAAGCTCTCTTATCCACTAAAGGACCATAGCACTCTCTTAGCAATGTATTAGCTATCGGCAAAGAGAGTGCTATGGTCCCTTAGCGGCTGAGGGAGCTTCAAGAAACGATACCCTGGACTTTCCCGTATTTCAGCCCACACAAATCTGGTTCACCCGCCTCAAAATGGAAAAGCTTTACATATTTAGATTGATGTCTTATTTGTATATATTTTTTTTTTTGAATTGGTATTTAGACTTTAGAGTCGCATTCTAGATTATTTCACTAATATCACGACTTGTCAGTTATGTATGGCAGTAGGAAACCCACAACATTAGCGCTGAATGTTGCAGTAAACCTGTGCGCACTGGCTCTTACTGACAGCCCATGTCCATGTCTTAAATTCAGATTCAATATCATTTATAGAAGCCTGGGCTAAACACAGAAAGTAGTTTCATGTCCGGCAAAACTTCACGCAGTGAGTGAGTGAATATGGAGTTTAACGTCGCTGCGGGAATCTTTCACCCATTTGTGACGATACTTCACGCAGAACCATGAATAACGGTAGACCAATTTTGTTTATAAAAGGACGGAATTGAACGCCCAGTAGTACCTTGTTAGAGTCGTGCAGCGTGATGTCCTTGAAGGACTTGAGTAGGGTGAGGCCATGGTCTGCTTGGACGGTCCTGGGAACAGGGAGCTGGAATCTCCCGGGGTGGTGCTGGCTGTACTCGCGTCCGAACGGTACAAAGTCCTGGGTATCGCAAGCAGCGATCATATCATCAGGATCCAGGGTGGAGGTGGAGGGTACTGCTCACGTTCAGCTATGCTGGCAACAGAAACAAACCAATAAACATGATTCCTAAAGGTGGACTTACGTGGTGCGATTTGTAGCAACAACTTGTATTATCGATGCGCGAGAACAATCAAATATGTCAACACGTCAATTTGATTGTTCTCATGCATAACGAGTACCAGAGCAAGTGAATCATTATTGTTTTACATCATAGCGAGGATCTTTCACCGCCATATGCAGGGATGGAAATTAACACTAGCCCGGACCATTTCTCCTAATGCTAAAGGTATCCTAAGGGCTGGTAGAAATCCATGTTTTTTGCAATCATTTGTTATTTGTATCACTATTCGGGATAGTAAGTTTTGAAAGTAAGTTTCCATCCCTGCATATGTGACGAGGTCAGAAAACGTACAACTCAGCCCGTTGATTTTAAGAATACTACAGTAATTGTAGATAACGATAGAGAATCAAGAGATGATGTGACACTTATTTGTAGGCGTCACTAGTGGTGAGATTCTTTCTTCTGGGTGGAGAGCTGTGAAATAGCGCACTTGAGCTGTAGTGCAGGGGAGTGTCTTCTCAGACGTCCGCACAAAGTTTATCGAGTAAAATTGCATTATTCTAATGTCGCGGATATAATTGCAGGTTATAAAATGATACACACGTGCATGGAATAGAAATAGAGGGAGGAGGGTGCGGGCGAAAATCATACCACGCAATCCAAACACTATTATTCAAGTCTAGAAGGGTTCACATGCAAATGTTTTTATTTGTGGAAATCTAAATGACTTGTGTAATAACTAATATTATTATGTTTGTTCGGTTAATGAAATAAATAATCCATTAGTAAATAGTGTTTGTGTTTTCATGAACATATTCAAAAGAACTTAAAACAGTAGATGTGCCAGCTGTTTGTAGACAGGACTGAGGTCTTCTTGAATCTTGTGCACGTTTTATACATTTTAAAAAATGATACCGCCAAAGCACTGTTTACATTTATTTATTTGACAATACAACTCAAACAACGTCCGATTGATCATTGTTTTGAAAACATATCATTCAAAACTAACCTCGTCATGAAATGCCAAGTATGGAAAAACGACAAAACTCTAGAATGTGTGCTAAAAATTAAAGTGTCTGCGAAAGCATTTCATTTTTGCCTCCATGATTTCTTAGAGCAATACCGCACTGAATATATCTAGCTTTTAGGGTATTTAAATAAATTCGTCTTCGTAAAATTATCTCTTAGATCATTACTTTCGAGTATATAAAATAACATATTCTGTAATTATAATTATTTTTGTTCATAATTTAGAAAATTCGTGACCATAAATACTATTTGACTAACGGCTAACTATGAGTGTTGTTAGCAGATAAAAGACCACATTTAAAATATACTATTGCCATGGAAATAATTTTATTTTTATAGCATATCACATTTTATAAGATTTGATAGTGCAAATTACACATTTATATAACAATCTGTGAAAGTATATTATTCGGAATTTATCAGGCATCTTATAAGTTACAGGCTAATAGTCTTTACAGTTATTTCCGGGTAGCCCCGCAGATGTTTATATTTTTCATTTCCGCTAACGCCAACACGCGCATAATCAGAAATAATTTGGTGATAACTATAGCTGTCAACTCCTGTTTGAACTGGTTCTGACATTGTTGACCTTGTTTATCGGGTTAAATAGCATACGTACTGCGGAGATGGCGTCCATGAGCGTACGAGCTGGCAGTGTCATCACCTTATTAGTTGTTCTTGTCGCGTATGTGTACAAACGGCAAGCAGACGAAGCACTTCGAGAACGGGACCGTGTGCATCAGGTTTTGTCGGGCTTACTACGAGCAGAGAAGAAAGCGGCTCATCCGCAATTTAGGGTTGCAATAGGGTTCGGTGGCTGTCAGGATGTGGTTGTGGATGGTCTGGAATTATTAAATAAGTTGAATATTGAGCCACCTGATAATCCGCAGCATTTTCATTCAGTTACAAATTCAACCGAACTTGCACAACTCATGGGTTTTTTCTTCAGACATGGAGCTGCGGCAGAGTGAGATACTATTTTTTTTATTTGTCAGAATGTAGATCTAGTATAATATGACATAAGGCAAAGCCTTGAATGCACATTATACTTAAAGCCTGGCGCACATGGGTGTGCGTGGCATTTATAAACGCAGATGCAAGTGCTTGTGTGCGCTCCTACATCAAATATTAAATTACCTGCGTACAACATAAATGCGATGCATGGGGGTCGCACACGAGCGTCTGCGTTGTGCCTGCATATATAAATGCAAGAGTGACGCAGACACCCATGTGCGCCAGGCTTAAGGGATAGAGTACGGTCTCGAGTTACCGTTTTTTTTTGGTATTAAGATCTCTATAATTTGATAATCATAGTACTCATAGAAAATCAAAGGCATTTGCTAATATTGATCATGTGTACTGTAATAATAGTCTCATAAGTTTTGTTTATCTAAATCCAAATTAAATCGCCCAATATTTGGAACATTAAAAATATTCCTCATGTTCATGTTAGGTGCACACTTTATTTTTCAGGCGTTTCGTGTCGAATGAGACTTTGTTCAAGGAGTTGGTTGCGGCAGCAGACAGCCTTCCAGGTCACTATTGGTCCCTAGGGGGCAATGCTCCTGTGATGGCCAATCGATTGGCAGTGGAAGGACTGGAGGTCCTACTGGCAACCAGACTGACCCCTACGATGGCCAAGGCACTCAACCCAAACATCAAAGGTATGTGTCTCAATAATTATAATAATCTTAAACTTGTTTCATTTACCTATTTATACTATAGTCATAATATCACAAATAAATATACAAATTGTTCACATAAAATTATAATGTATGCCCACATACAGTTTAACAGTTTTATGAATTTTGAGATGTGAAATTCGTCTTATGGAGTGTATTTGCCACGTAACTTCTTTCAAATTCAAGATTGCCAACGTTTTCATACTTTGTAATCATCAATTGGAAAAAGTTAATTACAGATCTGTGTTTTTAGCTCTTTTAATTGATCATAATTCATTGGTATTGTAACCAATCCCAACACCTGTTTAAGTAAGATGTAAGTTGGTGTCTCTGACTGATGTTTCAGTGACTGGGAAGGAATCGGTTACTGACGACATTCATCTGCTGCTTGAATACAAGGCCGGGGCTACGTGGGGGCCGTATACGTCTCCCCGCGCCAACAGGTTTGTGTCCAAAATGTCTTTCTCCTATGGTGCATTGAAAAATCTACTTTTCTTTCTCTGTTTATGTTTGTTATTATTTTGCACATGTTGGTGTATCATTTTTTATCATAAAAATATATTCATTGTTCCCCATTACCTTTTCGATGCACCTGTTCCTGTGTCCTGCCAGACATGAAACAATTTACCCTGTAGGTAAAGGACTTGTTAATCTGGGCTATTTCACTCATCCACCTGTTGAGAATACCTGTCCCTCGTCAGGCGGACAACTTTCGAGCCCTGCTAATGTGTGACGTGTTTCAGTCTGATAGTTCACAGTGACTCTGTCAATCCTTACTGTCAAGCCCTACTATTGTGTGACATGTTTCAGGCTGATAGTTCACAGTGACTCTGTCAATCCTTACATCGAGTCTCTAGAGGAGTTCAGTAAACAGCTGACGGTCTTCAACGCAGACCTGGTGATCATCGGCGGTCTCCAGATGATGGACAACTTTCCATTTAAGCAGGGTGAGAAGTTAACATGATAATTATCACAATCTTATTGCTGGATATTCGTAATCATGACATGTGATATCAGTGTAAGAATCTTGAAAGTCTTTCTATATCCTATTTACCCGCAGCGACGTTAAACTCCATATTCACTCACTCGATATTCTATTTAAGATTTTTATTATTTTCATATTCATGTTTTACTGAAGAGCAAGATTCAACAATTCCATATGAAAAATATCTTGCATACTAATTTTGGTGGGATGTACTTCAAATTAGGATAGATACACATTGGACCTTATCAATAGATCCTGCAATACTAAAATGTCTATTACCAGAAATATATTTATGTTGGAAACACGAAATCAAAATAACATTACCAAATCTAGCTCTGCAGTGCTTTTACATTCACCACAGTCTTGATGAAGTACATATCCTACATTTACAGGTGTACGACAAGAAAGAACAAACAAACTGAAGTCAGTTCTAAGCAGCATCCCGAAGAAAACTCAAATCCATTTCGAGATGGCCTCTTTCACGGACAAGACCCTTTTCGACGAGATGTTCAATAGCGCAGTGCTGTACTCTGACTCGCTCGGCATGAACGAGCAGGAGCTTCCGAACCTTGTCAGCATGCTGACTGACGGCAACGTGACGCTAGTCTCCGACAGCCACCCGAGGATCGCGACGACGCTCGACCAGATGCGCCGCGTGTACGACGCGCTGAGACACACGGAGGAGACGGGAGGCAGGAGGCAGCTGACTCGCATCCATGTACACACGCTGGCGTACCAGGCCATCTTGACAAAGAGGAACACCGCGTGGAAGAACACAATGTCTGCCGCGGCAAAAGCGGCCCTGACGGCGCACAGACACGTGTGCGGGTCAGAGTTCATCGACGTCGGCAAGGCAATGCTGATCGTGGACGAGTCGTTTTCCGCCAGCAAGAGCAATCCAGGGTCGGAGAGGATTCTGATAAAGGACGAGCGGCCGGTCACGTGCTGGGATGAGGAGGACTATCAGATCTGTGTTGCACCTGTGTTAGTTTGTACCAAGGTTCTGCAGACAGGGGGTGGGGGAGACAATGTTTCTTCGGCCGGACTCGTATTGCAATTGTGAACATGTTTGGTTTTTTCTCTCCATTGTCAGCTCAAAGTAACCTTGTTATTTGTCATAGCCATCGAGTGGAGTTAAAGGCATACAATCACGGGTTGTTGAGATATTTCATGGTCAAGTGTATTTTAGCTGAAAGTATGTACATTTGATTTGTCTACACAAGTATATTGGTCGGCAAGCTACATCTTCCGCATGTCAAATCTATGGAAAACCATTGGGAAAATGTAGCATGTTGCCCAATATACTTGTGTAGACAAATCAAATGTACATAGTTTAAGGTACAATGTAGTATATGTTTGACCATGAAATAATATGTCAACAGCCTGCGATCGTGTGACTTTAAACATTGTTATTATTCAGGGATGGAAACTTACTAGAAATGTTTCAAAGAACAAATCTCTCATTTAAAATTTTGCTAGCACATAAATATCATTAACATTTTGTGAAGTTCATTGGGCTAATGTGCAACTGTTACTTTTCATCCCTGGTTATTGAATAGTAGTATTCAGTTTTATTTTATTTTTATTTTATAGAATGAAATGTAATTTACAGAAAATATAGCTCACATTTATAATGTTTATACTTATATTTTTAATTTTTCATCTTTTCCTATGCAGTTTCATCATGTTCAATACATTATTTAAATTAGTCTTAAGTTTATATTTACTGTGTTCTAATCTTTACATGAAACGTGAAATATTAAATTACCCACTTGAAATGTCTTTGGAATAAGGTTATCTCCTATTTTACTATTATTTACCTCACAAATCAAGCAATAAAATGCCCAAATTTGTGAGGTAAACATAGAAATCCACATTGTAAATATTTATATAACTTTTTTTCATCACATGCTTATCTGATTACCTACTAATAATTAATGGATACTAATTGAGGTTGTATGTTTTTGTATCTTATGATACGTATATGTATGTGATAATGTGTTCAAATTATATGATAATCTTTAAATATGTTGTCATCTTTACATAATTATGTGACAAAGAAGTCTTTTCTCAATATTATTTACAATGTAGTCCCTGATACTAAAAACTAACACATGTTGGATATAGTGGCCCATGTCATAATAAGTATATCATCATGCTAATATAATTCCATATGATCATTGTATGTGTAGTACCAACAACTTACATTCATTGTTATGCACCAAATTAATCCAATTACGATCTGTCTTGTCTTTGCGTCATTTTCACGACTCTACATCCGCAAACATAAGAACATCCATAGTATTGTCCCAACGACCATTTCTGAACCATTAACAAATGAGATATCTTCTTGCCAAGTCCTGTTAATGGTACAGACATAAAGCTTTCCATACAATAAGCAGAATACAGTAGACCTCGCATATAACATACTCATTGGGACCGGCTATTTTGGTCCGTTATATGAGAAGTCCATTATACGCATATGCCGTAATTAGCGTGAGACAGGACTGGGATTGGGATTGGGACTTCAGATTCAGTCTGTTATAGGCGAGTGTCTGGTTTATGCAAGGCCATTATATGTGAGGTCTACTGTAGTTTCACCCAATTATTAATGTTGTATTTTTTATTTGCCGTCTTTCAGTTTCCTGTGTTGAGTCACTCAAATAATTATATAAATAAATATTGCACAGGTACACGTGCGCACATAATAATTATATCACATGCATACACTTCCACACAAGTCTTCAGTATGTTCTTAACAGTATTTGGTGTTGGCAAACAGCAGAAACTAACCAAGATTTTCTTTTAGTTCTTGGGATCCAGTAGGCAGCTTTGAATGTGTCGTGTTTAACCCTCGCCATGCTGGAGGCAACCGGAGATGCCCTAAAAAAACGTCACTGTGCCTAATCCAGCAGGGAGAGGGTTAGTGAGTTTCCTAGAAAGCGTTCTTATGTGATATTTAATTGTGATATGATATCTGTCATTGTCTTTATTTACATTCATTGTTTGAAATTGTCCTATGTTCGCAATACATTTTAATGTTGTCATGATAATTTTGAGATTATCAGTTGTCTATGTTTGCATTTGTGAAGTATTACTGTTCTGATAATCTGCCATTTGAAGTTCTCTTAAAGGCATACAGTCAATCATGGGTTTGTTGATATATTTCATGGTCAAACATATTTTACCTGAAAGTATGTACATTTTATTTGTCTACACAAATATTACAAGCAATATTTGAATGATACAATATTATAGTGATTAATGTATGGTCAGTAAGTTGGTCCTGTCCAAATGTGGCGTACTTGACAGTAATCTTCACTTCAGATTAGATTGAAGCCCTGTTATATAAATGTACATCATTTACAACTGATACCGCGAGTGCACCAGTTCAACGCTCAAGTCAAGTATTCAACAGGAACAAACTTGCTGACAATACATTAATCACTATAACATTGTATCATTCAAATATTTCTTGTAATACAATTGAGCAACAAGTTACATTTTTGGCATGTCCAAATTCTTTTCAATATTTTCATATTTTATTTATTTATTATCTCGCAATTTTTAATAATAGAATAAATAAAATCGGAAAATCTTGAAAACCAGTGATTGTATGCCTTTAGTATCATATTGCACTTTTAGTTTTAGCAATCAACTCTTTCATTTGATTCTGTCTAGAAGGAGTTCATTGTTGTATTAGCATTTGTGTATTTTGCTTACATGATTCCAAGAGGCATTAGCTTTATTAATGAAATCGCACAGCATACCTGGTAATATAATCAGACATTTATGATCATGTTAGTTTTAGTTATTGCACTTATAAATTAATTCTTTTATTTTGGGAGAGGTTAATGTATGTGGCATTAGTTTTATTTGTTTAGCTTACATGATCCCCGAGGGTTATTAAGCTTATGAACTCAGACAGCATAGACAGGGTTTTATACAGAGAAGGTTCACCCCCACCCACTGCACTAGAACCTACTTGAGCTCATTCACAAAAACATTCGGCATTCCAACATTTAATATTCCTGTATCTGTCCCTGATACATCCGTGACTTCATCTTTCCACTGAGATGAAACCAGTTTCAGATTCTCTACATCTTTCCACTGAGATGAAACCAGTTTCAGATTCTCTACATCTTTCCACTGAGATGAAACCAGTTTCAGATTCTCTACATCTTTCCACTCCACTGAGATGAAACCAGTTTCAGATTCTCTACATCTTTCCACTGAGATGAAACCAGTTTCAGATTCTCTACATCT
>JAUTBX010131311.1:9047-19697 GCA_032361465.1 Lepetodrilus tevnianus | reverse complement strand
GGTGAAAGTTACATGAGTAAGCAAAGAATGGTAACTCTGTTTAGGGGACGAGTTCAAAGCTTTGATAAGATCATTGTGTGTTCGATTCCTGGTATTGTTAGTTCTATAAATATAGAGCAAAAATGTCAGACTTCAGATACGTGTCCGACTTTAGATCACTTTATCCTACACATTGAGAGCACCCAAACTTAGGATGTTCTCCATTCTTTCATTGATATTGCAGTTATCTGTTGTGGGTCGTCGCAAATGTTCCAATTCCCACAGATTATGTCCAAACCATCGGTACAACCCTTTTGTGAAACACAGACAGACCAGCCCCGGAGATTATGAAACTTTTGAGTACTCAACTAAATAACTAAAAAATCCTTAAAAGTTTTGTTCACAAATCTATATAGAAAATTTCTGTTTGAGCAGGAAACCGTACTCGAAACATTTCGTAATCTCGGGGCTAGATTACCAATCACCACAGCTTGAAGAACAACAACATAAAACAACTTTTAACTTAATAGTTTTATTTCCTTTCACTGTTAGTAAAACAGGTAATGCTTTCGGATCGTATTGCACATTCTACAAAACCAAAAGAAATAAACCAATATACACATTTTTAGAATATCAATTATATTATGATTTGTCATGCACCTTTATAGAATAAACTCAATAAAATTGTAAAAATCAACACATTTCTACTAAGGATAGCTACAATCACATGGTTTCATACATTGTATATCGCATGAGAATATAAGAATTATATTTTCCTTATTTTTTTTATATACCGTATCCACCACCATAGGTTACCCAAACACGATTCCATGCAGATTAAGCAATTATGATATAGATCGATGTATTCAGCTTACGTGTGTGTGCAGTAATACTTTTTCATATTTGAGCTATTAAATACAATATATGTTAATCATTTGCCTTTTGGATATACTGTACTAGTATACTCGAATATATTTTTTTTTTTACCTTGTTTACTTTATCTGGAATTTTATTTTTTATTTTTTTTATTCAACTATTTTTCAAGAAATGCCTAAATATTATTATTTACTATAAATATTATTATAATATTCAAACAATGTGTTTTCAAGAAATGTCTAACTATGATTTAAAGACGAATACATTATTTTCAATAAAAAAATCTTAAATTTTAAATAATCTTAAATATTTATTTTCAAATGTTTTAAATAATATCGGTCATTTATGCTATTTTAAGAGTAAACAAATGCTGTGCTGTTGATTGCATTTCCCATGAATATTGCCATATAAATATTGTAAATCTACATTCAGCAAAACTAGAAATCACTTAAATGAGACAGTAAACATAAATATCCTGAGAAAAAAAATCACAAATGAAATAAATGATTGTGGGCTTGCAGTAATGTGTGGCTGTTTTACCAACAATGGTATGGACGCAGTACAAAACAAACAACAGATTCCAATCGAAAAGTGATTGACCTTCACACTCTGCAGACAAAAGGGAGATAACTTTTGACACTCCTCTACGACTATATACACAATCGACTACAGCTGTACAAAGAATATTGATTTAAAAACTTGGGAGGGTATTTTCCACCACACGAAAAGAAAAAAATCTATTGCATATTTGTGAAACTTGCATTCATAAGCCAACTAATAAGCACACTACGCTATCTGTGTGCTACTTCTATAACCAGTCGTTAATCATGTCCAAAACGTTACTTCCGTGAGTGAATTATTATTTTCTTGTTATTGTTTATTACTTAGTATTCATATTATCATACCAAAAAAGTTGACCTTTTCAACATTATTTCCAAATATAAAAATAATCCACAAGAAACTGATATTTACACAAATTTGATATAAATTTGACTTTATTATTAAGTAAATCATCCCCTTGAAAAGGACAAACTTTCAGTCAACATTTGGAAAATACATCTTTAAATACTGCACCGAGACTGGTATAATTATGATGTGACCTCACTACTATTTCAACTACATCATCTTCGCACTCACTTCTACAATACTACAGTTTAATAGCCGATACACACACGATTCTATACAGTATTCCGGAGAGAGTGAGAGAAACAACAACCCTAGGCTGACAGAACCTCGGAATAAACCTTCATCCATAACAATCCTCATGCACAACTATGACTCAATACACAAGATAAATTGATAATAAGGCCCTGTGAAAAGATAGGTAGAAATGGACTGACTAGAGAGAAAATACAAAAGTGGTAAATATCGATTTTGAAGAGAAATAAATGGAAAGTTTTAAAGCTCTCATGGTACACGTTTTTTTTAAATTTTCACTGAAATGTCTTGATATCTTTAATATGATGATTCAATACGATCATTTTTCTGAGGGTACCCGGTAATTGGGATTTTTCTTCTGTTTAAAGAAATATTTCCACCTATTTGAGAATGAAAATAAGTTATTTTTATGGCTATCAAGATTGTTTCACCTAAAATATTAGTGTCATGTGTATCAATATGTAGTGTCATGCATATCAATATTTAGTGTCGTGCTTATCAAAATTCCATGAGTAAGATTTTCAAAAAACATACCGTAATCAGATATTAAAAAATTAAATAAATTTAAAATTTTCAAAATTGAGATAAATCTTGAACATAACAATGCAATTCTGAATTAATTGGCTTCCCAACTACATTACATTATGATATATTATTTTTAAACGATAATGTGTATATCAGATTATTTTTGTTGTAATTAACATTATCATGTGACATGATCACTCAGAAACCCCGAAGTCAAAGCTTTGCATTTCTGCAATGATCACAACCTTTGTGGAATGCGATCATAATTTTACGATACACAGCAAGTACTAGTATACCAAACACACGCACGCACGCATTTACTCAGCAACAGGGGTGTGGATGCTTCAAACATTTTGAATAACTGTTGCTAACATTTTCTGGGTATCGAGACTAACAGGGAACACCAGTTACGGGCGAGACATGAGTCATATTAACGTTGCTGTACGCCATGAGAATTTTCCTAGCTCTGGTTATCACATATCAAGAGGTGCAGATAACTCCATGTGCAATATGGAATGCTCCTATTAGAAATTGGTCAACAGAGTTACATCCCTTTGGTCAAGGTTATACATGACTAAAATTCAGGCCCAAAGATGATGAAAGATGTTTAGTACAAAATCATCCTCAGTTTTGTTCACAAATCTCCAAATATAAATTGAGATCGAAAATGAAATCATACTAAAAGGTTTCATAATCTCGGGGGCCTGGGTTGAATACAAGGCTAAACATCATCTGTCACAAAATGGCGCCCAATGTGAGAAAAGACCAGTAGGAACATTTCATATTGCACACATCACAGCTACACTATAATACTCGCAAGGGTTTGTGTTCACGTAAGATTCACCGAAAAAGCAAAGACCATTATACATATAAATTTGTTTCTCTATCTAAATTGTGCGTTTGTTAGGGTTTCAAGATTAACATTTATCTCATTAGAACCTTATTGTCTACCTGCGGGCAGGAAATATCATACATGTATGAAAAGTTAGTGGATTCAAACTCCTGGAAATATTGACAATTCTACTAATACACTTCATTAGATATGACGAACATTCTAGAATTATTATTGTGATACATCAACTGAATTCTATTTTTGTTCTAAAAGAAGCCCTGAATGAGAAATTGCATGACTATTAGCAAACAATTTGATGCATTGGTACAATTTCAAAAACAACTTATTTAGATCGTATGTCTCATAGATGTGTTCGTGCAGAGTTTCTTCATAACTTTTTCCAAGATTTCTAAAAATAGTCTAAATATACTTTATTTAACTTAAAACATGAATTACTTTCCAAAAAGGTTAACATGTGTAGGTTTCATTAACTGGCTCAAATTGTATATTTATAAAATGTACATGTGACCTCACTGGCCCACCATGGTTTGCTAATGTGTTTAGTCTCAATATAGGGCTTCTTCTGAACTACAATGTTCGTGACATTTATATTTGTAATTAACATGCAGGGGCAGGTTGTTTAAAGCCCAGTTATCTCAACGTGCAGTTAAGCTTGTACTATATCCAATGGAGGCAGCTACGTTAACGGCCCGTTAAGACAACCAGACTTTGAACAACTAGCCCCAGGTTGACATAGTCCACTAATTAATTAATTAATGATTAATTAATTAATTACATTTCTGAAAAAAATCTTTAGCATAAGTAGCAAGTAAATAAATTTGGCATAGATCAAAAGAAAGTTTTCTACACCAGTATCTATAATGACAAGAATCGGATAAAGTCAAGATTTTGATTTTTAATAAATTCAGAAAGAGTTACCAATGTTAATGTAACCTCGTGAAAAATGGGTTACACACACAAACAAAAGGATTCTAGTCATAAAGATCGGGTACAAAATCATCTCATTATTTACACAAACCAGGGTATTTGGTATTCTACATAACTTGCTAGAAATCATTTCATATGTTATTACAGAAGATGTATACATATATATATGCAAGGTAATTCTGTGTGGAGGTGGCGTCTAATACTGTGAAGAATCTTGAAGGCAAATTCAAATCCAGCAGCTTTTCACGGCTTAAGCAGTGGTAGGAAAATACTGTTCCAAATAGTGTCATGCAGTCCCAGGAAACACACAATCAGTAGCTACAGGTTTTCTTACTTTAAATAACTTACAGAACAATTCTCTAATAATAGGGATGATACACAGTTGTGCACTGTATGTCACGAAAACAATGTTGCACAACTTTTTATCATCAGTATATATTAAATAATTTAAATTGTTCTTATCCTGTTTGAAAAACTTGCATTCTAAGCTTCAATTCATCTCTCACAGATGTAGTTTTAAACAGTATGGATCTAGGAATTAAAGAGAAATACTAAGAAGTATGTAATTAAAATACTTCTAAAGTGATTATAGACTTTGCATCCAAACCATACAGCATTCTCAAAATATTTGTTCACAAACTTGGTTTGCAAACTTTTAATTTTCTGCATAAAATATGATTAGAGTTCAAATAGCAAAGAGTCAAACAAGTCTATGAGAGATAAATACATACATTTAACAACTACATTATACCGAAGTTTTTTTAATTACAGGATAATGAACAGAGACTAAAAAACATTCATCAAGGAGTAAATCCAAATGGAGAAACATACATAGACTGTTTCTGACATGCATATCAGTTGTAGACATATAATATATAATAGTTATATGTAAGTAAAAAATAAATATTTTCACACTTTAAGAGGCACAAGAATATATTTACATATATCAGAACTCTGAGCAGTTATGAACAAGCCATAATAGTTATTACATGCAAATCACAGATCTAGTGGAAATAACAAAGGGAGCGGATTCTTCTTTGGAGATCTATGGAAACGTTGTCAATTGAATAAATAGATTGCCCATAATTGCACAAACAGATTGCCCATACCTTATTCGATGTATTAAACGACCCACTGCAATAAATGCTGCCTTAAAACTATTTTATAAATTTTATACATCGATCTGCCATCTTCGTTATTATCTCCCGCAAAAGTACCTCCCTTTATGTTATATTGCTTGTGAAAAACGTGATATTTTATGTAGGCTTCCTTCAAATTGGTTGAAGCAACGTAAAATATTACATTTTTCACAAGATAATTTGTGTTTCTTTCAGACTTTAATAAACGCCCCCAGAATAATTTTGTTAACGCTCTGGGCATATAATACATTGAATACGGTAATTGAATAAATAGATTGCCCATACCGGTAATTGAATAAATAGCTGCTTGAGAATAATTTCTTATATATATTTCAAATATATATTTCATAAGATGATACAAATATTTTTAATAACAAAATTGTTCCCATTATTGAAGAAATAGTTTGCCTATAAAGCTGTTGCATCTTCCATTACCAAATGCAGAAATATTCTATATTAGAATCGGGGATTACTGTTCAATAACAATATTGAAACTTCCAAATTTTATCTCTTCCTTAAAGTTGGGTCGAGAATAATTTCTGGTCTATCTAAATATATATATATTTCATGATAAGTCAATAGAAAAAAATAAAATATCAAGTTTACCATTTTCTCTATGATTGCATGGATCAATTAATTCGTCAAAGTATACAAAAAAAAATCCATATACAATTTTCAAAATATATTAATCTAATATTCAAATTGTCAACTTCTCCAATTTTCCTCAAAGAAGTAATGAATAATTTTAAATACTAATTTAAAACAATCATTATACACACTATTATACATTAATTTTATTGTTTGAAATATACTCTTCCAAATGTCACAGATCTTTCGTACATAAAACATGCAATAATAAAAAATAAAATAGCTTCAAGCACCAATATTTTAGAGTTTTCTTTGCTCATAAACAGTCTCTTGATGACTTGCTGAGCATTTTGGACCCCATGACAAAGGGGAGCTCACTCTTGTTGCAGCGTCAGTTGGAACATGTATGAGCAAACTTGAGTGTCTCGGAGTTCGGATGACTGGAAGATTGTACAACTTGTTTTTTGGGGGGAAAGGAAGGCTAGATTTGTGGACTGACTGAGCATGTCGATCAAGATTGTTTTCTCTGTTCTAAACCTGCAGCTACGTATGAAAATAAACACAAGACTGCATAACACATTTGGTCAGCCTGAAACATAAAACAGAAAATATTGTTGTTAACAGACGTACGTGCCTATAAAGTATATAGCATAATATTGATAGCATAATATCAACAATATTTAAAATACTGATCAACAATAATAAATACATTAATTAATTTCCTTGCTCCTCCTAATAATTATTCCTTCATAAATAGAAAAATATTAATAAAAATAAAAGAAGACACACTGTATATACTATTGTCCTAATAGGATAATCTGCTTTTCATCAATAAAATTAAATTCTAATTTCTGCCAAGAGATCAACATAAAACCGTGTGTTATGTTAGTGTGCCCGCAAGCTCATTGACAAACAAAATCAGTTATTTTGTGTTATTATGTGCATCATAACAAATAACAATTCAGATATAGTGATTACCCGTCAACTACTCATAAACAGGTTCTAGTTTTCATAACACCCTTCAAACTATGTTAAGCTCCAACTAATAATAGTACTATTTGATTTTAACTTGAACATTTACTTTATGCTGATACATGTTCAGAGGCAAATAGAGATGAAAAACATGTATATATACAGAAGTTAAAAATAATTTAGCAACATAACATACAAAACTTAGAATTGACATTAATACAGCAAAGACTACAGCATGTGAAAACTAACGATACTATAAACACGACGAATAAACCACAACTAAATAGGAAGCACAGAAAACAGTTTACAACAGACGCTTAGAAACTTTCTCAATCATTACTACTGAAAATTTAACATAAATTATACGACATACGCTTAGTAACTTTCTCAATGATTACTACTGAAAATGTAACAATTAATTATAAAATATAATTCTTAAAATATTAGTTTGAAATCAGTGTTTTAGTGATAATTAATTTCATAAAATTAAATAGATCGATGTATAGTAATTTTAAAAGAAAAATTTCAAGGAATTAAAATTAACATTTTATCTACAAGTTTTTATACACAGTACATTTTGCTCAGAATTTTCTCTACAACACGAGTGTGCATAGTAGTACACTATCTACACGTGATTTTGTGATGGCTATATTTCTAGGCTGCTTGTGGGTAAAGACATGCTGGAAACATTAACCCTATCCATGCTGGTGGCAACCAGAGATGTTCTAAAGAGCAGTGTCTGTGTTTAATCCAGCACGGAGAGCGTTAATCGAGGGTGGATGGGCGTATATAGTCGTGACATTGTTTTAACATGCTTTTTTTCTATTTCGCTAGTTTCATGACATGACTTTACAGATGCTTTCTATTACGATACTTTGAATAAATCAATCAATTAATCAATATAACAGTTGCTTTCTATAGCGATACTTTGAATAAATTGATCAATATAACAGTACCTTTCTATTACGATACTTTCAATAAATCCATCAAAACATACATGATAAAGTGCCGGTATCCAGCTATAGGCTGCTGCTTAAAGGCGCTTGGAGAATTCGGTCTCTGACAACTACCAGGGATAGAACTAGACACTTGCCCAGTAACCTCATCCATTTCTCCTAATGTTAAAGGTATCCTACGGGCTAGTAGAAATTTCACGTTTTATTATTTATATCATTATTTGTGCGAGTATGTTTTAAAGGCAAGTTCCATCCCTGAACTACTTCATACAATTAACCCTCTCTCTCTGCCGGATTAGGTACAGGCACTGCTTTTAAGGGCATCTCTGGTTGCCTCCAGCAGGGAGAGGGTTAAAACCAGAAATAGATCCAGAAGGAGATACATGACCAATGTGAAATCTGGCCAAGTGAATAGTGTTGTGAGTATAACACAGACATTGAACGAGAAACATGTTCTCTTAATCATGCTTTGGCGAAAAAGTAACAGCATGTAGCTACTCCAGAAATGGAAGAAAGTTAGATTTGGAATTCATGTATTTCTTACCAGAGATTTAGTAGGAAGCTCAGTTAATTATTTTGTTAAATATTTTGAATAATATATCAACATATATCTACCATATTCGACGTAATATACGCCCAGGGCGTTAAATCTTGGGGGTGTTTATTAAACTCAGAAAGAAACACAAATTTGCTTCTGAAAAATGTGATATTTTGCGTTGCCTTCCTTCCAATTTGGTTTAAGCAACGTAAAATATAACACAAAGGGAGGTAATTTTTCAGAGATAATATGAATGAATGAATTATTGTTTTACGTCAAAGCGGGAATCTTTCACCCATAGATGACGACAATAAAGATGGCAGATCGATGTATATAATTTATTAAACTGGTTTAATGGGGCGTTTATTGCAGCAGGGCGTTTAATACATCGAATATGGTAGGTAGATCATCTTGAGAGGAATTCTTTACCCTTTTTTTTAAATCAATGTGTAGCTTTTGGAGTTACACATTATTTTAAGTCATCAAATCTAATTAACTGTAAATATTTAATCATCAATGCCATAAAATGAATATCTGGAAATCAACTGCGCAATATATAAAACACAAGCTATCGACTCCTAGCTAGAATATATGCCTTAAAGCCATTCACTAAAAAAAAAATCAAGCAAAATTCGCATCAACACAGTGTTAGTCGCTGAAATCTAAACCAATGTGAGAATTCTAACTATGGTGGTGAAGAACAACCAAACTGATGAATGAATGGAAGCTAGCCCTGAGGCTAAAAAGGGTTAAAAGGTGGGGGAAATAGCGCACCCAAAAACTAAAGGATTTCAACACGGGTGTCAGGCAAGCAAGTAAAAAAGCAACAGTGGCAAATGGTAAAGTTTGGTGCGTACTGTTTCCATTTTCATCGGGCATTGCTAAAGACTTGGCCTTCAACCGCGCCCATTGCACAGAAAATATCCTATGGATCATGAGGGCTGCCTCGTAAGCCTAATAAAAACAAGAAATTCATGCAGATTGAAAAACTGAACATTTACTCATACGGTAGGTGGGATCAGAGTAATACATGTGGTTCCGGTAACCCACCAACCATATCAAAAGTCTACAACCATAAATTAATTATTTTTTAAAACATTTTTTACAAATATTTTGAATTGGGGTTTAAAGTTGCTTTCTATGAATGAATTATTGTTTTACGTCAAAGCGGGAATCTTCCACCCATAGATGACGACTTTCTAGAATCTTTCACTAATATCACGACTTTGTCAGTTTAGGGCAGACGGAAACCTGCAACATCGGTAGCACTGAATGTTGCAGTAAGCCTGCGAGCACCGGCTGGTACTGACAAGACCAAGGATGATAACTGGTTTGCCGCTCTACAGTCAGTGCATCCTATCAATATCGCGTCAGAAAGGTGACTTTCGCGTAACAATAATTTTGGTGATGCCAAACTTCGCCTTTGAATAATTTTTGTTTACTTATTCCACTTTTATGTTATATACAGGGGTTTAGATACAATGTTATGTACCTTCAAAGCAACAACGATAAATGATAGAAACCAAGTTAGTCTCTAAATCACAGATCCTCTCTAACAAGTGAAGGTATGTCTTTCTGTATACTGTTTCTCCTCCTATACTATTTCTATACTGTTATGAATGTATACTGTTTCTGTCGCATTAACCTTCTCCCTGCTGGAGGCCTAAAGAGCAGCATTTGTTCTTAATCCAGCAAGGAGAGCCTAAATACTGTTGGAAATGCTTACTGAGTCATATACTGACATAAATATAATAAAATATTATAGTAAGTTGACTACCTGATGATTTTTACAATAAAATGTTTTCCCTATTTATTTTTAAAATCCACATTACCGGAAACACACATATTATTTATTTGGCCTTACTCAAATGTTCTATAGAGTATCCTTCGTTATCAGTTGTTTAATACACACTAGCATTCTTTGTTTAATTCAGAATTGCTAAAAATTACGAATAGACAAAATCTCAAAATTTAGAAAAATGCCAATTTTACTGAACTACTTGAAAATCATATTTATTTCTAAAAATCACTTTGAAATATATATAGACAAACATCTTTCTTTTTACTATTATATAGCCTTTTGTCTTTACAGATGTAAGTCAACAAATAGTCTACTATTCTCATATAATATTTACAATA
>JAUTBX010131089.1:7731-19726 GCA_032361465.1 Lepetodrilus tevnianus | reverse complement strand
CGTCCCACTATAAAATAGACAATCATTTGGTATTTATTCACATGTCCTCAGTAAATTCTACCTGGCCAGGACGGGCGTACAATGCTTAGTGTAGAGCCCTGCCAGAATAACTGCTCAAATGCGCTTATTACCTTGGTGAGCGGAGCTGTGCACTCAATTCCTTATCCACTCCATGAGGAGTTACGCAGCCCAAGCTGCCATTCAAGGCGCTACAAGGTTATCATTTAAATGTCCATCTCCTCCTTCCGGGTACTCGTTCTCTGCTGGGTGAACAGAGGCATGTTCGAACTATGGTGACAACAGAGGCATGTTCGAACTAAGGTGACACCACAAGCGTTTCAGCCTGTGACGCAGTGTGAGACACATGCTATTAAATCTATTCCCATCTGCAACACGAAGTACAAAGTCTACACCAGCAGCAAAGGTTACACAGTCTCACACGTCCTCATTCAATAATTACTGTAAATAAATAATATTTTATTTCAACGCGTCTCACCCAGTCATTGACAAACTAATTCCCGTCATAACATCATATTCCAACTATATGCATACCAACGGAACTAGTCTCGGAATGCTATAAAAATGGAACCATCCCTAAATCCGTGTTGATATCAGCTGTATTTCGAGGCGAAAATAATGCGATATTGTTAAGTATGCATTTATGTTTAGCCTATATCTATATAGTAAAATATGATAATTTGGTAACTTTATATTTTCTCAAAACCACCCACGGAAAACAACCCATATGTATGTACCATGCAATAGTGTAAACGTATGCGGAATTTGAATTATGATAATTCCCATCATTTAAAATTCAGGATTAATTTAACTCAGAAATTGATAGATGGACCCTGAGACCATTCAGAGAACATATACATGTCTCTGATGGATCATATGTGTATCAATAATAAAGGTTAAATATGATTGATATATCCCAGATTTGAGATTCCGAACTGATACTGGGTCTACCCTCTACACAGCGTTGCGACGACTCCAATATATGTCCTTCGATAATACGAACTCTGCTCCCAAGGGTCTTCCAGTCATATTGATCAAACTGGCGGGACGAACGCATCCCTCGCGTGTACCTCTATTTAAGAACTTGTGCGCATGCGACTATAATTACTTCCGCTTTGCATTTTAAAATAAAGAAATGTTATGCAATGCTTTGAATATACTGTCGTGTGCTTAGTTCTTGTTATATGTATTTCAATAATATTTTATGTTACATCTGAGAAATTAGTGCGAATATATCCGAAAAAAACCCAACCAAAACAAACCAACAGAATATTTCAATCAGCAAACAGTGTTTATATATTGTAAGAATATATCAACTCTAATATTCGTAATGTAAACACGTCTGTGTAATCGTAAGAATGTATTACTTACGGATAAATGTTATGAAAACTGTATAAAAGTCAACATGCGATATACTGCATATCTCCCGGCACAAAACGAGGTGAACTCGCCCGACGCTTCTGATTGGTCGGAAGACGGGGCTATATAAAGCGCCGTCTGCTAAATGTACACATCGCGTACATCGCTGACTAGCGGAGGGGTGGGTGTGTCGTTTGTGACCGTAATACTGAACGTTTTCTAATTATTTCTGCATAGTTCTTTGACGATTTCGTAGCATTATGGCTGAAGAGGAAATTACATTGAACAGAATTCCGAGAGCTAGTCCACCGAACATGGGGCCGACTCAACTCCGACTGTATATCTGCCCCACTACAGGGGGGAGTGTGACACTGGTGGTTCCCTCTTCTGAGACTGTTCAAGGACTGAAAGTTGCGATATCACGCAAAGTACGCATTCCTCCAGAGAAGCTTAGTCTACTGTTCAAAAACAAGTAAGTTTTTTCATTCATTCATTACCGTCATTTTGTCTTTCTTTGTTGTTGTACCGTTGCCCGCCCCTTGGCATCCAAGTTGCGGTTTGCCCCCGTGACCCCTATCTCACAGTGGGACAGGCCACTTTTCTTGCTCTCCAGTCTCACAAGAACAAGGGCGTACATGTGTAACTTTAGGGAACGTCTACAAATAATGTTTATTTTTAACGCCGAAAGTTTGCACTGCGGTCGATTTTCAGTTCCAGACTTTAGCGTGCAATTATTTTACTACGAAGCGCTTCCTAGTATAGTAGTACGGCTCCGGATCGATAAGGCAGCTCACTACTGCTCGTGCTTCATTCACTGCCAGTGCTGGGTGGCGTACCGCTAACAACTTGAACAAAGGGCATTCCAGACAAGCATTTTTTATGAAACAAAGACCTCAGTTAGATAACAACACAAGATTCTGCAAAATTCTACTTGCAAAAGTATGAACTTTTTTGTTTTGGTTGCTCCCAGTTCTAGAAGTCAGAGCATAAGCTACGCCCCGAGTTTAGTTTGTGAAGAATTTGGGAGGAGCGTCATGCGCGTCCTTTTGCCCCTCCAGCGTTGTTTAGGTGAATGAACCCCGGGGGTGACTTGCAACTCTACCAGGCACGTGGGGGTCGGACACTGCCGTGAGTCGCTGTATGTGACTCACTTCGTTATAGGGTACTGTTGCACAGCGCCCTAGCTATATTGCACGCGCACACTAGACAACGCTGTGTCACGTGAGCGTCTGTGGCAACCGCATCATCACAACACTAGAATCTAGTATGCAGAAGGTCGGTACTGATGACCAACTGTATCTAATTAAGGACGGACGAGAAGATAGGCTTGGCTAATCAGAAATCCTGGCCCCGAACAAACCATGCACATACACGAAGATATATAACTTGGTCGATGTCAATATTGATACAAACTGGAGATCGTGTTCATGTTGACGTCATAGAACCAGCTGGGATAATACCCATGAACTTATATACGTTCGATCTATGTGAAGATATATACAAAGTGGGGCACCCACTTGCCTACACACCTCCTACACCTTCAATGACTAAACCTTGAGAGTTCCATGGCATTTGTCGAGGCATACGTACACGTCAACGATGACGTCGATGCTCACCACAGCCGGTACATGCAGACCGCACTGCGCCAGTAAACACCCGGTGCGTGGCGGGTGAACGCTCTGGGTGGGTCTTACAGGGTGAGGGTAGACAATGATAATACACGAAATTGCGCAGCTAGAAGCCCACTTCCTTG
Source organism: Lepetodrilus tevnianus (assembly GCA_032361465.1). Classification (NCBI taxonomy): domain Eukaryota; kingdom Metazoa; phylum Mollusca; class Gastropoda; order Lepetellida; family Lepetodrilidae; genus Lepetodrilus; species Lepetodrilus tevnianus. The sequence goes on along the minus strand of JAUTBX010131089.1, from coordinate 16,596 downwards.
TCTGTGTCGTGACGTATATTCTGGAGACTCGTATACTACTCTTATGAGTCTTAAGTGTCTTTGTATACTACGAATTAAGATTTCAGTAGGCCGTGACTATCCTATAAGTTTTCTAAATACTCGTATCATCACGGCGTGGGTATTATATGTTTGCGGGCACGATTTCACTAAGCAAACTATCTGATCGGTTCGGATTCCTTTTATTCTACGTGTAATTTACTGGTATGGACTGCTTTCTTTTCGTGTTTCCGGATTAAAACCATACCCTGTGGTGGTCCATTTTCCAGGACTACATGTCTTCCAGGGGATCAGTCCTAGTCAACATGTATTTACCTGTAAGCTTATAAATAGTACCTGTTAATTGCGCTATTTCAGTCATGAAGTTGCTGGTGCCCTCCCTGTTAGGTACTGTGAGGTCCTGTTCCCTTCCGTGAACATTCGCCTATATTAATATACAAAATAGTTATTATTACGACAGAATAGTTTGATTCCTATTATTAATCAGACCGTGGGGGACAAGACAGAAATACGTACACAGTACAGGAGTCGTGTCCTTGACATGCTGTAAACTAAACGATCTTAATCATATTACTGGAGAGCTATTTATGCGATTGTTTGTTTATGTATTTTACACATGAGCGAGTCATCTGCATAAGCACAGGTGGCATCGACAAACTCATACATTAGTTACTAAATATATTAGTCGACGAGCGTCTGACTCAACGATGTATCGGTGACTCCATACTCACTCACAATTCTCCGAGACAGTTTCAATGCATAATCAATTAGTTCCACAGCATCAGATCCAATAAATCAGAAGAAGACCATTATACTAGAAAATAAAAGAGGGGTTTGAGAGAGAGAAAGAGAGAGATAGAAGAGAGAGAGAATGAGAGAGAGAATGAGAGAGTGAGAGTGAGAGAGATGAGGGTAAACAAAAGCATTTGGGAAAGATGGTATATACATAGCATCGAGCTAATTGTCATAGGCGGGAATATGTTGAACACATCTGGAACCATTGCATAGGAAACTTTGTTTTTGTAAAGTATAAACTATGAAAGTTGCTTTTTCCTCCTACCACACCCACACGCAGGGTAAGTAATCAGAGTACATCCCAAGACTAGTATACACAAGCCAGCGTCATGACCGGGAACAGGATGTGGTATTTCTAACGCACAGACTGGCGCGCAGTCTAGCGTGCGGAAGTCGGTCACCTAACTGTATATACCTGTCGGGCATGACGCCAACAGTGAATATCGCTGTAACGGAGCTATAAGAGTTCAAAGGTCACAGCTGACAGTCGGAAGTTATAGCACGTAACCTTGTGCCAACCTCGAATTCAGATAATGTTGATGGTGTGAGCGGATACACATGTCCCCAATTTTAAGGGGTGAAACCACCGTATTGAGGGTAACGTTGACTGATCTGGCTGAGCTATAGGAGACGATCTGCCCCATAGCATGACTGCTGGATTAGGGAGGGACTGACACACATTCTGGTTATATCTGGCGTTACACATAAGGTCAACGCACTACGAAATCATCTCTAGCTGGGCCAACTCTACACGCAGTATACTAATAAAACATAAGACTATATCATGGTTAGAACGTGATGTGTCTGCTAGAGAACCGCGGGGTACTTCTAGATCTATTCCTGGAAGAGTATTGTGAAGTTGAAAGTTACGGAAGAACCTGTGAGCAGAAAGGAGTATAGCTTCTTTAGTATAAAGAGATGCTGTGCTGGTATAACCAGATAACGTAAACGTGTACCGCTATTAAAATAGATAAGTGTTGTATAGGAGAAGTGAGTAATCCTCTATAAGTATTATCAATTGATCATCTGATGCTGTCAGCTGCTCGTGTAGGAGGATTGTTCCAGTCATCGCCACCAGCAATGCTGTACCACCGGGATCTTGTTTTCTAGTAATCCTAGCGATGCACGAGGAACACATATTATAAGAAGTATATGTGTAGGCGTATGATCTAGAAAGATTGAGTAGACATGCGTGTGTGTTTTTTTCTCTGAACTGTTACTACGAGAACTGCTGGTGATGTGGCGGAGTCGCGAGGTTCGTTGGTGGTTATCCAGTGAATTGCCTCTGACTTCTGTTCTTTGTACTGCGGGGAGCTCTGTATATATAGGGAGGACAAACCTGCATGTTGGTTCGAGCTCGCCTGGAGTGCTTGTACCTGCCCATGCCCCCGTTGAGTACACCTGGCCAGAAGTTTATGGGCTTTTCCATGTTGATGCTCTGGGAGGTATGGAGAGCAAACCCGCTAGATGTGCATTGTGCGGGGTCGGCGTAGAGAGGACGGCCCGGCGTTTTCTATGTGTACAAGCGGGGACCGGCTGGTTCATGGTCTAGGGCTGGCTTATGTGGCCTGGGTTTGGATTATGTGGCCTGGGGATAGATTATGTGGCACAGGGTTGGATTATGTGGCCTGGGGCTAGTGTAGAATGCATGGAACTACTGTATGTTTTATTTGTCGGAATAATAGCTCTACAGAGCTAACCTTTTTTTGTTATTCATATTTACGATTTAAACTAAATATTCGTCTTCTACCATAACGACTACCTGGTATGTCCATACAAGGTGTGGTGTAGCTATCGTGGGGCACCGTTGGTGTAGGTGAACCTGATGCCGGTGTAGTTGACCTGGCGCTGGAATAGATGCCCTGGGACCGGAGGAGCTGATCTGGGGCTGGCAGGAGATAAGTTGGGACATGCTGTGCCGAGTCGTTCCTCCTCTCGGCGTCCCCTAGCTGAGACAGGTGTGCTGAATCCGAGCCACATCGGGTCCACAAACACACTGACCTGCGAACTGTTGCCCACGTCAGATCAGATTATCTCGGCTCAGGACCCAGCAACACGCGCCTGTCCTACTTGCCCCAGAAAACTCCCGTTATAATGCATGTACAGTGTAGATAAACTAACCGCAGTCCAGGCAGAAAGTATATCTGTCAATCCTACTAATACTTACTGGTATTATATGCATAGGAAAAGGAGCCACTGAACAACTTTGACAGCCCCCTACAACTCTCTTAGTGTAAACCTATATAGATTTAATTCAGTGTCATGAAACCCTATCTCTTTACTCTGGTGACCGAGTCTCCAGATCAAGTTGCTGACCAAGCGTTCACTGCTATACCCACGTGTCGACACACACCCAGTCTTTGTTAGCCCGGGGTTCCCCCTAACGTACGCCTCCTCACAAGAAAGTCGGCAACTAGAGCAGCTACAGCGTCACGGGCCAAATTGAATTACTTAGAGACGCTAGTATGTAGGGGGAATAAGTTCATCGAATTTAATGAAATGGGTACGTGCATATATATTAACAGGTCGGGGACGACCGTTGTTCGAAGTACGTCGATCCATCGTTCTAGGTACGTATACTTCGAACGATGGTCGTCCTTGACTTGTATAATACCATTTCCTTTGCAAAATATGCGATATGTTTGGCATTGACTCCGATTACCGAGCCCGGACTATTATTCTGTCGACTTGATCGATGATAACGAACAAGGAAGTTATGTTGGATCTGAAATATGTATACATAATGTCTTATTCTAGAGCGAGTGGATGTTGTGAAAAATAAGATAGTGAGAGTATAAGAGATGTGATTGAAACTGATAGTCATTCTGAGGAAAGCCATAGGGACGAAACCTTCAGACATATTATGGACATAGTAAAAACTAAAAATAAGATGTTTAACGGTGTAAATTTTGAAGGTTTGCAAATGCGGTGTAGATTTATGTTATGCTATATATTACTATTTATACAGCGCAAAAATCCAGCATAGCGCTGCTAAAATGCGCTTATTTATTATAACCACACGGTATTATCCGTGAGGATAATGCTACAGAAAGTGTATGAAGACGCACTTCAAAACGCTTTCTATAACACGTCAAAAGTGGAGGTCTTCAAATCGCCATCTACCGGGGACGGCGTCAGTGTCAAACACATTCCCGCTCGGTGTCGCCCCAGCCTCTGCGTCTTCCCATTGTGTACCGTCAGCGTCAAGCGTGCTACACACCACCGCATGACACAGCCTGACAGGTAATCGCCGCACTTCCTTCCCGCGGACATTTACCTGTGTCAAACACTGGTTCAACCGAACTGTGCACCCCCTCAGAGAACGAGCTCGGACAAAAGCAGCGAAACCGCAAACGACGTGGTTGCGATTTACAACCGCGTCGCGTTAGCCTAGTTATAGAGCTCGCTGGTCAAATTTTTGATAGATTCCTATGTGAAAGAAAGGTTCTTTGTTTGAACTTTGCAGCCGTCCCGTTATAATGCTATCGCGTTCACCTGGGAACCGACAGCCACCGTTTCAGAAAGCGGCTTGAACAATTATATAACGAAGGATACGATGTCTAGTTAACCATGTACCACGCGTTTTCTGTATCCGCTGTGACGTAAAACAATAATTCATTCATTCATTCATTCATTGTATGCACCAAGGTTTCTTTCTAAGTAAAATACATATTTAACTTTGTAAATTACTTATTTTATAATGAGAACCGTCCAAGATGATGGTATATTGAACATAAATATAATATTATACATTGATCATTAGTGTATCGATTAACCTAGTGATTACCTTCCTATTCCATTCCAATTAGCTATTGATATACTGAAGGTGTTGAAAAATGTATAAATACACTGAAATATTGCCATGTCATGAAGAACAGATGGATCTGTGTACTAATTTATCGGAAATGGATTAGATTTTAAAGAAAGAAGCTATTGGATACGTCACAGGGACATCAGTACATGCGACATCTGCATTCATCTCAAGGATTTAGTTTATTAATACAGAAAAGGGCCCTAAGTGGGCCGTTCCCTTGAGCATCAGAAATGATTAGGTATCGGTTATAAATGCGTAATTGTTAAAAATATTCCATTGCACATACGCACCAGAGAGACCCCACTGGCTGAAGTAGAACAAGCTACACAGGGGAGGTGGGGAAAGTTAATATCCGTCCTTACTCTCGGAAGTAAAACGTACTTTAGAACGTTGATGGAAGACTACAGAAACATTCGACAAAGATTGCAACCGAAGCTTGATGAACTACACATTGTCAACCAATCACACATGTTGCCCTTCGGATGTGCTCTGAAAATTGTCAAGGCCATGTTTCAAAGATTAATGCGTTGATGCTTTACGAAGTTCGTTTACTTTTAATTTCTAGAAACCGTTGACAGAAATCGCAGTTTTAGTGTAGACGCTTATACATCCAAGTCAGTTAATTTAGTACTGGAATGTTGAGGGAAGTACCCGGATGTTGATGTTCTTCTGCTGCCTGTAATTTTTACATCGCACTTCCGGTCTAGGTCATGTAAACTAGCTCTGTGATTGGTTGTACAATGTTATGCGAGTTTAAGAAGAGTATTCACGGTTATTCTTACAAGATATGGGGTCCGCAGATGGAAGACATTACGGCGGAGTTTTCATTTGGTTTCCTTTACGTACTTCCCGATGCATCTTAAGCCGTGCATGAACATCGTCATAAATGAGAACTGGAATTGTTTCATCAGTTGAAGAAGTCAGTATTCAACTGTGAAACACGAGGCCGAGAGGCACAGTTCGGCAGATCGACCGCCGAGTTGGGATGGCGGGGGTAATTGGCGTTTTCGGAAGAAACGGGAACTGACGATCTGCCTTTATTGTCGAAGTACGCTTAAATCTGGCAGCGGAATTCATCAGAAAATGTCACTGTGGTATAAATGTGGTAATCAGAAGAGACCTAGAGCGGATATATAATTTGGCGAGTTTTCTTGGTAAAATGGGTTATCGTTATTACAAATTTATCTGACCTTCTATTCTACTGCCTCGCCCATTCCCATCCTATGAATAAATATATATATGAAGCTATAATGATTTCATTTCGCATAGATATATTTTATATAACACAAAAGCATTAACGTATTAAAGAGATGTATTTTAAGGCTGTACTATGCTATATAAAGATCTGACACCAATCTCGAATCCCGACGCACGTTCATCAAAGTATATATCTGTAAAGCTATTTTCATGAAATATCCTTTAATAGATTTGACTTACGTTGACATTTGCGAAGGCGTTTCTGGAGCAGAGATAAGAGATACCTATTTGTATAATTACTGATCCAGTTCTGTTCGCAGTCGTAGGATTGCTTGTTATACAATCTCTTTGGCGGAGTTATAAAAAGAGACAACCCATCCTTATAGTATTCATGGTATTACCATGAAGAGAATCGTAAGCATTTCGGACCATTTTTAGAAATCGATTTCATTTTCTCTCCAGATTTACCCCATAGACGGCAAGACTCCTTAAATAATTCTACTTGGAGTGCACTTCATTGATCAGATCATTGGTAATATCGGGGATAACCACTTCAAGAATTCATTACTATTTGCGGTGCCGTATATAGAGCAGAATCACCTTTTAGCAGATATAGGTTAGTAGTATATTTATACCAGTATGATTAGTACACACTTATTTATATCTGGTGAAATATAGCACATCTTAACGAACAAACTTCTTTCTGCACGCAAAAGTGATTATATTTTTAGTTCCATTCGCTGGTAGGAGAGTTTCGCAATGACCCAGATCTGATGCTATTAATATTTACAATTTTACAGATTGTTTAGGGCGTATTGAAGAATACGTTTAACCATTACAAGTACCCCCCCCTCCAAACCCACTCACACAGACCGCTGCGGTGTCGCTTTAACGCCATATGCAGTAAAACCTAATTTTATTCATTTGTTCAAATTGTATTTAACGGGACATAAACTTAATGCTTGATGTGCCCAAGGCTTATCCTAGCGATTATGCAATAGAGAACGTTTGATCTTCTGTTGACGTTGCACATCAGCGAACATGTAATGTATCTAGTATATTGACGTTATGCAGACCGGAGAACACGTCTCCTATTTTGTTTGTATACGACACGCCATAGAACTCGTCGATGGATTGACAACAAGTTGAAGTGATTGAGGCAGACGCAACTTAAACTGCACGCATCGTGAATTTCTTCTACAAAACCCGGAGATCGTGATCAAACACCTGGGGGTCTATTCTCGAAACGTTCTTACGAACTTCTTACCCTAAGAACAGTTCGTATAGCCATTACTATAAGAATCGTTAAGAACTGTTCTTAGGCTAAGAAGTTCGTAAGAACGTTTCGAGAATAGGCCCCCTGTTTTTCAATGGTTTAACAATAGGATACCACAGGAAAGTGTAGCTTGAAGTCGTCCATTGCAGTTGACCTATCTGTGTGCGACATGTTTTATCATTTGGCAGATATCAGCCAGATGAGGTGAGACGGTGCAGCCTACTCGAGGCGTGATCACGAGTGGAGTTTGCTCGTCTGTTGCGCTAAGCCGGGCGGACTCGTCTTGAGACGGGAGCTCGTCCATACATTAGCGCTAGTTTAGCAGCAGCTTGACTGCCAATCCTTTTTACAGGTGAACCTATAACTGCACGACATCGGTGCGTACACCTGGATCACACCTATAAGAAAGGAGTATTAATTATAGCGTATATCACTATTAGACCTACTAATTATTGGTTTACATCTACAGTGCTAATTGCAAGTACTGTAATTACGCTCTTCCCAATATATATGATACGGCATTGAAGTGGGCTTACCACCGTTAATGGAGTCACAATGAGAACGGGTTGTTTTTCTCATGATTAGATATATGTATTACCCCGATGATGGCTAAATCGATGTCTAGAGTAACTGTTGTTCTCACTTCATGCCAGTCTTCGTCTTCCATAGTCCTTCCTATTAACACTAGTACTAGTTCTGACCTTAACGGACAACGTCGACGTGGTTCATATCAGTGCCAATAAATCAATGGATCCACTAATTCCAAGGACACTGACGAGCCATGTGCGCGCATGCTCACTGCGTGTTTCATACCTCTGACATGGGTCGAGGATATATATGCATCTGGGTATCTCGTACGGTGAGAATTTGCCGTACGAGTGCGTATGCACGAGCGTGTTTGTGCGTGAGCATTAATACCCACTACGACATTTCCTTGGCGTACATCGTTGCATTTATTCTAGGAAGTTATGTGGCATGTGGCATGCACGTGCATATATTGCCTCCCTTTGTCTTGTCAGCCACGTCATCGCTTCAACCCAGTGCAACACTTGTGAAGGTCTACTATCCCCGTGTGCCACTCATGAACCGCTTTTTTCTGTTATCTATGTTCTGAATATTTGCATTTCAGATAGGCCTACGCCTCTACGTGGCAAGCACGCACGCACGGTTCACTTGTCGCCATTACGGGATGACGTGCTGTCTTAATTCTGTTTTCATGATCATGTAGTCAATGCCCGAGGCAGGCAGATTTTGGTTTCCCATAAAACTCTAGGGTTTAAATACACTGTCATATACATCAACCCGTCGGGACTTTTAGATAAGCTGGTGTTATGTGTGGGCATACTGAAACATCAATTTACTATTCATGAGTATATATTTGTGTATGAAAAGCTACAGCATCGCACGGAGGATCAGAATGCTTGACGACCATCTATTCGCTTTATCGTCCCGCCCTGTTTCCACAGTCTTGTGTAAGCACATTGTGTTGATGGTCGTCTATCCGCCTTCGTTGACCTCTTCCAGAGTGCACATGGTGATATAATTAAGTTTTCAGTTCACTACCTCTCTCATTACAAGACCATAGCAGCTTCATCCTCGTGGCCCGGACACACATCGGCCCCTACCGGCTGCCTACTATGGTCATCGTACGCCACGTCCGCAACACTATTAGATACCGATGCGCACACGATTGGTAGCGCCAATATTACACTTATAAAGTAACGTTATACATCAATATCAATGTAGGCTGAGGCGCATTGTAGTC
>JAUTBX010130977.1:0-34422 GCA_032361465.1 Lepetodrilus tevnianus | reverse complement strand
TTGTTCATAAAACGTCATGTGACGTCATAGCCTGAGCACGGATTCGTACTCAGGAAAGTTTCGTAATCTCGGGGCCATGTAAATTTTAAGATTGAGCATGAAATCGTACTCAACAAGTTTCGTAATCTCGGGGCCTGGTGTCAACATTCATTCTATTGGCACACCTTTGTGCATCCATCTATGCATACTTGCATGATAACGCAATCTATTGGCCAAATAAAAGTTAGTGTCCATGTTGATGCTGCCCGTATGAGCCAATTAAAGTTTGATGGCACATACTTATACAGCATGTAACACTGTTGCCATTAAATGGCCTTGGGATTTGACCCACATGATTACTCTGTAGAGTAATGGGCCTGCCCTCAACCCTACCTGTGATTATCTTCAACACCTGTAATTAAGCAGAGGAAAGACTAAATTAGCCAGCACTTCATGGGGAAAAGAGGGATATTTGAGGCAATTTGCCTCAAGGCCTTATTGGAAAATTTCACACCATTGTTTTTGCAGCTGAGACGAAGTGCTTTATGTTGCTTGGATCAAAGCATACACTTTAGGCTGCCTTATTGGGCATACGAGTTCTTCGTTGAATACACAGCCACAAGAGAAGATGGCTCTCAATTGATTTATTTTTGTCATCGCTGTTTGCTTTGTACATACTGAAAATATATTGAGTTACTTGAAAGATAAATTTAAAATTAGCGTTGTCAATACAATTGAAAAAAAAAAAACGGAAAAAATAAGAAAACCTAAAAATCGTATTATATTTTGGTTTGTTTATTTGACTAGAACAAGTATGACGTTTTTGTGTTTATACATTATATATTCGGATCCACCAATTTTCCTATCACGTTACACATTGATAACTTTTGATAAGTATATGTAATTACTATTGATCTGTTATAAAAAAAATCATTACTTATTGATCATGTTTCCTTCTCCTTAACAGATGAGTCTATATTTGGGGGAAATTATAGTAAATAACATAGTATGGAGTAAGTGTATTATTATTTATATGCTTATTTCATCATCATCAGTATAATATATATTTGTAAATTTTGAATATTATCATCAATTTATATTTTAAATAGTATAATAAGACTATTAGGGTATTCTTTGACATAAACGTTTGTGACATTTTTTTGATGAATTTAATATAAGGCGTTTGTTCTCGATCGAAGATTCAACCATACGGCTCTCCATAGAAACCAAATCCGCAATGCAAATAATATGTCTTTTCTTCGACTCGAGGTGTGGCTTTCAAAACTTTAAAGGCAGAACGCCATGACACTCTGATTGAGTCGAGGACATGTATGCCGAATGTGTGAAACAGACGAACATTTATCGTTAAAATTTCCACCGACAACTCCCGATAATTTTGAACTGCCGCGCACAGTGTGCCACCCATTTGCCGTGAACCGTGTTCAATGTGTAGATGAGTCTTCTACTGCTGAGCTAGGTAAACACAATCTATGCAGATCAATGCAGTCTGTTTATTAATATTTCACACAACGCGCGGATAACTGGATCACGTCCGACGACCTAGGTTCGTGATTCTGAATTCGAGTTAGCGTCCGCGTGTGAAGTAGGAGCGGCGTCATGGCCGACAAGAGAGAACTTCTGCGAGCAGACGACAGCCACATAGAATATCATTCCCAGTCGGCGGAGGAAGTTTGCCATCGACTAATCTCATTGGTCAATAATTTTCTTCCATAAGTCCTGCATAATCTCATTTTGGAGTCTGGAGTTTGTGAGAACTGGAACAGTTGTGATGTGGGAAGACTGGTCGAAATGCACTTGGCTCTTGTGGTGATAGTGTAAGCTTTTAGCGGGGCGATACTCAGTCAACATGCACAACTTTTGATGGTGCTACTGAATTTGCTGGACTAATTACCGCAGCAAAATCAATCCCTTGACAAAGAACTTTTAAATCGTGCCTTTTGTAATACAAGAATTTACTCAGCTCAATTCTAGAAATGCCATAAAGAACATAAAGGATATTTTGTTTTATGTACAATGGGAGGGAACTTGCTTGAACATTGATTCATATGGCGTTGTTTTTACGTCGATCATTTGAATTACTTTGAATATATTTTGTATCACTCACTCTTGTGCATAAAATACACACTATCAGTCTTGTGCCTGTCATATTTATCTCTGCAATTGTATGCAACGTGTCTCACTTTAGTATTAATGTAAATGATCGTAAATGTTTAATTAGCGACGAAACATCTGATTGAGTTATCGCTATCATTAGGATGTCATCTCTAAATACTAAGCCTATTGAAGTACCAACCTAAGCTCTACCCAGAATACATACAGTGGACTTTTGAACTGCCTCAACTCCCTGGGGAACATACCACCAAAGCTGATGCAAAGATTATCAATGAATTTACAATCATTCCATGTGGATTTGGATAGACAGATTTAAGTAGTCTCACAATACCATAGAACATCTCATAGTGCTGTAGAACATCTCATAATGCTAGATCTCATAATGCTGTAGAACATATCATAGTGCCGTAGAACATCTCATAATACTATAGAACATCTCATAATGCCATAGTGCTATCTCATAGTGCTGTAGAACATAGCATAGTGCCGTAGAACATTTCATAATACTATAGAACATCTCATAATGCCATAGTGCTATCTCATAGTGCTGTAGAACATATCATAGTGCCGTAGAACATCTCATAATACTATAGAACATCTCATAATGCCATAATGCTACCTCATAGTGCTATAAAACATCTAATAATGCCATAGGACATTGTTTTAATACCTTCTGCGGTACAGTCATGTTCGAGAGGGAAATGTATTTTCTCTGACCTTGTGGAATCGCTTACATTTATGTACATGCAGCAAAAATATATGTAGAGCATATATTAGCATTCGGTAAAACATATATCTCCTTGATGAATCAAACTCTACAGGATATCTCTCTGGCCTTCTCTAAAGTGGTTAACAGATTGGCACAAACAATTTGTTGGAATTGTGGAAACGATTCGAAACCTGCCTAATTGACATTTCTCCATTCTTCACTTTATGAATATTCTGTTATTTAATGTTCCAACACTATATTAGCCCTAGTTGCAGGTGCAGTTTTCTCAAAGACTGTCATATGAAAAATGGAAATCGAGCTAATCAAGTCAGCTTTCGTGAAGTTTCTCAGTGAAGATTGCTTTCATAAACTAAGAGAAAGGATATGAACATTATCCACGATACTGAAAAATGACCGTTGATAAATGATGTGTGGCTGCGGTTGTTGCCTTGCTATATATGATTTGAATTAATCTGTTCACACACAGGGTAGATACTGTAGAGAGGGGGTGAGATTACATCTTGGAGCTCTTTTTTGATTACATTTCCTGGTGGATATATCCTGAATTAAAGTCACGAAAGTCGCTGAAATAAGGAATGAGTGGAGTGTAATTTTACACTGGCACTGTATCTTCTTACTATCATCTTTCTGAAGAGGATGCTTGTTCTTTTGTTGTATTCCCTTCCCTGTCTTCTATAGATAAAAACTGGGTGTGTCAACATTTGTAAACATTTTATGACTTTAAATACTGAGAAAATTCTGTATGTTGATAATTGTCAAACATGTCAATAACACATTCTGCTGAAAATTAATTTCGATGCGATTTGCTTCAAATTTCAACAAAAAATTGAACCGGTAGGTTAATTTCAATGCATCGCTAAATCACTTTGAAAATACAAATTTGTAATAAATTCAACAAATCAGTCTGCAATAGTATATTTGACTCCAGATTTGGCTAGTGTTCTGCTATGATAATTAATTGTATTTCTAAAAAGAAAAAAACAACAAAAAAAACATGCAATCATGATTGGATTAGAGAAAGTAAATTTCCTGATAGTCTGGAGGTCACAGACACAAGTAGAAAGCAGAGATTCTTGATATTCTTGAAGATAATAACGGTATTACTTATGGCTTCCCTCCCACATAAAGCAAACAAGTTGGTGAAGGTGTTACTTCCCATGTTTAAACTTCAACATTCAATTGTAGACTTCAAGGTAATTGTTTACAAAAATAGATAATTACTTCTTATGAAACATATAATTAATTCCTATCCATCTAATTATGAGGCTACACATGCTCATAAGGTAACATACAACTTTGCCAATTGTATTGCAATACCGGTCTCCAGGTTTTTACCTGTAATCAAGATGCAGGTGAGACAAATGACGTCCGGTCGCCGGCCTTTGTCCACCAGCATTGACATTCTCCTCATGGATCATCATTTAGTCGCAAAGTTCGCCTTAAAATAGTCTCGCCTCACCCCTAGACGACCGTCGTACACGTGCATGTATCGCTTTGGCTTGTGTCAGGTCATTGGGGCCAAGTAATAGTTCATCTGAAGATGTTGCTGGCTGATGATGTTTCTGATTGGGAATCGGGATCCAATGTTTTAGGATCTTGAAGCTTTCACTAAATTGGTTCAGTTGCATCAGAGACCATCCATATACAGAGACCAGCTGTATATGGTCTCTGGGTTATAGAGTTTTTGTTTGGATTTGTTCAATTTATTTTTAATATTATATTGATGTTGTATACAAATTGATGTTTTTTTAGGGTTATATATTTTACCATAATCAATTATTCTGGTATTATGTATCATAAGATCATGCGCAATTGGTTGAAATGTCTGTAGAATTATTAGTATTAATTTGTGTCCTTAGAAATTAATTCTGAATAACTGTTGTAGATAAACAAATTATTCTATGGCCTATAACTTGTGATGTTTAAGGTGTAACAATCGTTTTTAGCCTCTTAAATTTTGGGGATTTTGTTTAAAAGATATAAAGAAAAAATCCAAACTTTCTATGATACTTTTTAATATAGTCTCAGGTAATATAATTTTAATATCAATGAATGCCTTGTTCCTTTCAGTATTATGAAGCTTTATGTTTGTTCCAATAAGAAATGAATATTCTACGAATACTCTACGAATACTCTACAAATACTCTACAAATACTCTACAAATACTCTACAAATACTCTACGAATACTCTATGAATACTCTATGAATACTCTATGAATACTCTATGGACAAATTCCTAGCCATGGTTAAAACATTGTTCATAAACGTTGGCTTTCAGAAACCCTTATAATTGCAGACTCGTGTATATTCAATGTTGTAGCTTTGACACAGTGCACTCAAATAAGTTCAATTGTACGCATATATCGATAAGACATAATCATGTTAGTTATTTTTTTGGTAATCATTGATAACACCTGATTTTATCTTTACGTTTGAGTACAAGAAAGACTGTTATTTGTGGTCGTGTGAGTGGGTTTGTCTATGAAGGAAGGCTATGCGCTCGTCACGGTTACGCTGTTTACATACGGGGAAATCAATACGTTATTGTCAGTCAGGACTGCTCAACGATTTCGAAACACATTTCCTCGCAGAAAGTGCTTGGAATAGATGCTCAGAATTAAATAACAGAATTGGGAGTTTTTACATTCTATAGTTGGCATTGCATTAAAAATAATGTCAACTAAATATAGTTTTTATATGTTAGGATTGGTATGGTATTGTGTTAATACGAATATCAAAATATATTTTGTTAACATGAATTTAATTTAGATGATAATTAAGATATTTTATCTGTCATTCATTGTCTACACGTAAATTGTCACTGCATGTTTATATTAATTAACCACTCAGTATTATTAAATGCAATAAAAAGTGTGGATGTATATCTCTTTAATCAGATGCACTACCGTACTATCAGACATTACTGGTTGTTCTAGGTTCGCCCATCATAATCAGATCACTGATATACTTTGTTAACTGGCATGGAGGCGTGTATCACACTCGCATCTTGCAGATCTCTATCAATATATCATGCAATTTCTATCAGATTGTAGCAGCAGCTCATGCCGTGGGGAAACATGGCATTCCTAGCACTAGTTCCTGACCTATACATAGACGATTTCTGTGAAAAATGCGTAATTACGTGTTGCTTCCGTGAATGTCAATGCCAGAATTGTGGTGGTAATTGCCGAACCAATTTGAGAATATTGTTTGACATTTGACATTACGGCCAGTGTCAGAGCCACAACTCTTGATATATCGTCCTTACGTTGCACCGGTGTCGTAAATCTTGTACACAATATTTCCAGTCCGATAGAGCAAGTCTGGACATATTGGAATGAATTGTACATAGAGTGGTCCATAGAAGCGATTTTATGATGACTTTTCCAGGAGTACATATATCAGGGTTTTCATTAAGTGGAATTTAATAGTTCTATGTTAAATCAGTTTCAATTGGGAAGTTTAGAAAACATCTTCTGTGACAATTATTGTGACACAACTCAATAGAATATCAAAATTTCGGAAATATTTATTCCCAGTTTTCCTGTCTGTCTGTCTGGCTGTCTGTCTGTCTGTCTGTCTGGCTGTCTGTCTGTCTGTAGGTCCCCAGGAGTAGGAGTAGTGAGTGAGTCACTGAATGTCAGTGAGCTAGAATTTTACTACGTTTCCTCTATCAATCTTTCAGATAAGGTAAACACGCTATGCATAACAAGAGTCATATATTATTGTTCATACATATTATCAGCTTCAGTTTTCTAATAATTATTATTAAATAAAAAATCATAATCAGTAATTACCACATCCAACTTCGATTTACTGTTGTATCAAACTCTGTGGAAGAAATAATCTTTATTATATTTTTTATTTAAAAGCTATGTAGTTTCACAGTTTGATAGCTCATACACAGTTTCATTGCTCATATATAGATTTGTTCGTCGTTGAATTCTGTTATTTGTAAACCACACATGATTGTAATTGAAACACGTCTACTATATAAATGGCTATGCATCAGTTGGCAGTGCTATGGCTGGAACAGAGTGGATGTGTAGTTTTATCTCATTTATGGAGATTGGCATGTCAAACTATACAGAGATATGTGCATCAGAGATGTCAGTGGCTTCAGCCCCTGTATCTCTACTGATGTCTGTGGTCATATTGATAATACACAAGTGGACCCAATATACTAGTGCTGCACCAGCGAGTGGACCCAATCTACTGGGACAAGTTACACAAGAACAAGTGCCTGCCTCTGTTCTG
Organism: Lepetodrilus tevnianus; assembly: GCA_032361465.1. Taxonomy (NCBI): domain Eukaryota; kingdom Metazoa; phylum Mollusca; class Gastropoda; order Lepetellida; family Lepetodrilidae; genus Lepetodrilus; species Lepetodrilus tevnianus. Next base: position 27,323 of record JAUTBX010130977.1, on the reverse strand, counting down.
GTCCCTCACTGACAGTAGTTGTACTAAAGAGCGCATTTTCAAGGTATTAAAGTATGTCATTACACTTAGGTCCACCCTTCAGACAGTGGCTAATTTCCAGCTTAATACTAATAAGAACTATACCAGTGGAAAGATATCATCATTTGGGAAAGAGAGTGTATCTTTTTCACTGGGTCATTACTCCCCACTGTGTTGCATTTCTCGGTAAACACAAAAAAAATTGTGAAGTGGGCCGACTGTATTGTGCGATGTTGAGCGTGGACCCGCCCCTCAGATAGCCAGGGGGGCGGAGTGACGAGGCAGATGATTGACAGGCCTGATCTGGCTCTGGCTTCCTAGCAGACTGTATCCCCTGCACCTGAATCAAGGCTAAGCCTGCCCACAGACGACCAGTAATGACAGGGGCTCGACCAATCAGATCGCGGCCATGTTACCCAGCATGCTGACATCGTTGATGGTCATTAATAAACATTTAGACAATTAATAAGCATGGATCTGCTATAGTCACTAAGGGTTATCAAAACATTCGCCGGTAAAGAATAGATCTAGCTCGATCAGGTATGTGTTATTGGTTGGTGTGTCTTGTGTATACCCGGCTTCCTTCCTTCTGTGTCCGTGTGCTCGATTCAGTGGTAGTCCAAGATCACGCAGCATCCAGGATGTTAGTGTAGCAGTGGCAGAGATCACAGCACCTTTAGTTCTCCTACTGCTTGGGTATGTGTGTGTGTCCGTGTCCTCCCTGTCACTAGATATGGAAGGATCAGCGTTACTGAAGGAGCTGCTATCCTGCTAGTCTTGTAGCATCTCATAGCCTGCTTGGCCGCAGAAAGTGGAATCCAGTCATTTGAGGACACTATACTCTAGAGCAGTTGTCGATAGTTTACAACACTATCGACGCTAAAAAATAACCCGTGGACACTACTTCTTTACCCAAAAAAAATACGAGGTAAGAAATTATGGTTCTGATTATTGCGATTTGTGACTTCTCAGGACAGGTTTTAACCCAGCTGGGTTTGTAATCAGCGTCAGTAAGGTTGTGATTGATATGGGATCTTTATGGATAGAAATTGATATACTACTGGCATCTCAAGTTTGTTTCCTAGTCTTGACATCTTCAATTGTTTTTCATCTATTGCAACATTGATGGTCAACATTGTTTCAGTCCATTTTAATAACAGTATTGATAGGGATCGTAAAATATTAACAGCATTCATAGTATTCGGGGAAAAAAGGCAGTTTACTTTTGAAAAAGTTTCAAGTTCAAGTACTATATCTATAACTCTGTGATGTTGAATTTAGTAGTTGGAAAAAATTAATATACTATTAAATAGTAACGTTATTACTTATAATAAATGGTTTATAGTTTACTATTGAAAGCATAAAAACCTGAGTAGTATCGAGAAGAATATTTACATTACAAATGAGAGGCTAACACGGAAACTATCTTGAAAGAAGATATATGTTTTGTGAAAGGTTAAGGATTAAATTGAATTGAATTTTCATTGTTTAAACTCTACAGCTCCGAGTGTGGTCAAGGAAATTTCTGTTAATTTTAAATTATTGTTAGTTATCGATAGTTATTATAAAAATGAACTGAGCTATAAAATTGTGTGATAGATTTCTTCATGCACCTAACATCTGATAATAATAAAACTTTACTGTATTAACCTGCAGTTATGTCAACAGATTGTCACATTGTAATATTGTATATTAATTTAAATTTTCTTACTGGCTATCATGAAAATAATTGTCTCATAAATCATAATATTGCATTACTTTTGATTTCATCTTTCAAAAAGGTTTATTCTTTCCTTATTTATTTTCTTGCTAACATTTCGATCAATGTTCTATTTTAATATTATATTTCTTAGTTATTTCCCCTGAGATATTAAAAAAAGAATACAATTATTTATTGGGTATTTCTAACAAATACATGGGGGAAAAGCACAGACATGCATATAATGCTAAATTCAAAATAATTTATTTTATGATTGATATTTGCAGAAACTAGTTATCTATTAAATGTACTGTTTCATGCTATTAAACATATATTTGTATGTTAGGATAATATTACTTTTTAATAGGTATTCTCTTTTTACTATAAAGAATGTAACGTAACATGAATACTAAGTTCAATATTAGTTGTTATTGAGTGTGGATAATTCAAATACTTATTTTTATTATGATTTTTTTTTATTTAAGAACATAATATTAGATTTTATATTGATTTTCAGTCCATTTTTTGTCTATTTCCCTGAATAATTAAATAAAATGAACATCGATTATTAACCATTAGTGTATAGTTGAATGCATATTTCCTATACCTGATGTTAAAACAATTAGAATATAAAACTATTCTCCTAATTTCTTTTGTGTTGCCAACTGCTGAGAGAGTATTAATGTGGTGTAGTCAACCCAACCACTTTGCAAGTTCCCTGAAGCTGTCTAGGAACCATCATTGTCATAAATCAAATACATTCGCCTGTTTCGCCAACAGCTGTATCGCAACAACAGCAAGTTTTCCGCAGTAAAGATTAAAAAGATAGAAAATTTGGCTAATATTGAAATTTCAATATTGGTTTTTATTGATCTTTGCATAAATGCTTATCGAAAGAATTAATTTTTGTCTGAAAAACAATATAATGTAAATTGTTCATATTCTTGTTATTATTTGTTAAAGAAATAATACCCAATTTCAAAGGTAGAAATATTAATACTAATATAGTTTATCTCATAATATTTGCAGTAATGTTTTTAAAGTCTGAATATTAGAATTAAACTGACAATAATAACAAATAAAACAAAGCTATTTTTGTGTGTGTAAATACTTCTATTATTTATTCATTAAACAAACTGCTCATTATGTATCTAACGTAATCTTTTTACACTCAAAAATACATTAGGGTTCAGGAGATTCAAAATTAAATCTGTTTGTATATATTAAGTTGCAGCAATGAATTCTTGCATAGCGGTTTCCATAGGGAATTATATGATAGGGCCAGAAGGACTCTGTTTGGGCTCATGATACAAAATTTACCTTCGCTAAGTGAAAATCGTAACTTGCCATTTGCAGTGTATTCTCCTAGGATTAGACAATCGGAAAATGTATTCTCTTGAAAGCTTTCGGAAAATTGTGTTGTTATTCGTGTAATGAATGTTATTGATATTTTATTACAAGATAATAGTGATTTTAGCATGTTAATATTTTGCTTTTAAAAGTGAGAAAAATATTTTTTTATTACATTATTACTGGACAATTTGAAATGTTTTTATGTGTTCAATTTACAATTAAATGTAATTTTACATAAAGCTTTTAGACACATGCCTTGATAATATTATTTTACATTTAGGAGGGACATTTATTTCTAATCTATTTGATAAATAAATTGAATACAGTGAGAATAGAAATTCAAAATCTTTTGTAATTTTTGCAACGATAGTTCAACGGTATCAATGTATTTAAACTACTGTTGAAAAAAAGTCAATTTCATTTCAAGGTATCCAACCGTAACCTTATTCACTGAACAACTTAATTTTGATTCTCGTAAATATTACTGAGCTTTGGTAAACCCTGTTTCGGAGTTTGAATAGTTGTTAAAAAAACTCAGGGGCACTTGAAGTTGGAGAAAGAATGATCTAATAGCATGTGATATATGTTAGTCTGTGAGAGGTCATATTGTCCTTGCCACAAAGCCAAGCTTGTATCGCGGTAAATAGTCTTCACCTTAACATTCCAACACAAACGGGTAAAAATGGCTGGGTTTGCCCGCTTTTGTGGCACTGTGAATAGCCGCAGAGATGAGCGGTCTTATGAATTACACTTGACTTGTTTCCTGAGTGGAGAAACAGTTTTATTCAGTCATAATACAGCGCTGCCACACTGTATAGCCGAGAAGTAGAGCGAAACATGGGCACCGCTGCTTTGAAAAGGGCTGAGATTCTACCGGTGATTACGGGCTCCTATAAGCACACATAATTGTCAAATTTTCTACCTCTGGTCTGTGGAGAGGTCGGATAAGAAAAGGTGTAGTTTTGACATCAATGCTACCAAATCGGGCATAGGAGTGTCATTATTGCGACAAAATGTAATGATAGCCTGGTGGGCATGGAAAGTGGTCAGAACGCGCTGATACACAGACCTATGCGGCTTTACGGCAAGCTGAAAATACATCATTTTTATAGCTCCGTATCGACTTTCCTCTGTATTTGCAAGCTGTTTTTCCTTTCTTTGTAAAAATTAGGGAAATTTGATCTTAAAATTGGACATGTTTGTTTAAAATTGATAAGATTTACTCTTAGTTCACATGGAGATAAGGAGCACAAAGAATTATTGTGTGTTAGAATATCTTTATTGCTATGTAACACGTATGTATGTGAAAGTACCATTTGAATCCTCTCATTTAATACAAAAGTCATATTGATATTTTTTTTATAAGCATTTCATATTTGTACTATTATATTCATGGAACTTATGATGACAGTAAAAAGATTATATTTTACTTGGCGTACAAAACTGATACTTTTCTGTTTACATTGTTATCCATGGTTCCTTATTGTTCTTCATTATTGAGATACTGGCGACTCCATGGTTTTATTTTCAAAAACTAAAATATTTTACTTGAGACAATGGATTTAGTGAACAGTAGTGACTGAGACAATTACAAAAATATCTTTCTAAAGATCGTATGAAATACTGAGTCATTCTTGGATGGAGAATGTGCATTGTTGTACCCGTTTTCAATAGAATGTTGAAAGTTTAAAATACTAAATGATGCATGATGCCCCCTCGGCATTGAATAAATTGATACATGTCTTTTTACCCCACAGGACTTTAACCATATTAAGTAGCAGAATTTCTAGTTTCGTTTCATTGCCCACTATGAAATATTCACGAAAACGTTGCCTTACAATGAACCTACCTTGAAAGACCAAAACAGAATTGTGTATTTGCTATCAATACCTTAGAGACACCAACTGAATACGATATCTTAATCCAGGATCCCCGTGTGTTCTATGCTTCTTTTCAATACCCTTTTCAATTTATGAAAAGAGAATAAGTACATACCAATTTAATAAGTAATTTGTGTTTTGTTCAATTTTGTACTGTTCATTTCCTGAGTCCTGTGACCGTTGATTATTCTTAGTGTACGACGGATCAATATAGTTAAAGAAACCAACACCTATTATTCACAGCTGAGTTGATATTACATAGAGAAAACGGTATATTTTCCAGTGTGATTTTGTGTGAAATGTGTGATTAATGCAAGCGAGTCCGGTACTTGTACTGTACTTGTACTTGTATTGAAACGTACAAGCAATCAACATTAACAATTTCATGTTCCGGTTAACGAATGCATTTCCCAGTTAGCAAGGCTGCGTTCATGTTTACGTCGAGTTGCGCATACTTTTATGCCCGATTATCTGCGAGCTATTTGTCAGCAACTGATTATAATTAACAGTGGCAGGATTTAATTAGAGACAGGGAGGTTGGCAAAGTGGGGACAGTCTTGGGAAGATATTGACAAGATTAGTTGACATCTGGTAGACTATGTAACAGCAATAAACACCCAGAGAAAATGCTAAGCTGTTTTTGTATGCAGTAGGGTATTAATTGATGCCAGCCCGCTCTGTTTTCTTTCTCAACACCGAGAGAGGTCTCAACAGTCGAACTGTGGGAACAGCGTTATCTATTGTTGACCAAAACACATTTCTCAGGATGGAAATAACTTGTCTTTTTAATTTGAGGGGATACTGACGTTTCTCTGCTGTCAATTTCCCGACTTCAAGGATTACCTGCGAAATTTGCATTTGATGGAGTTTGTGATGTTTTTGTTGATTGCAAGGTTTGTGTGTTTTAAAAATAATTGATTTATTTTTTGTAAAATGATGTATGCACTGATGTATACACTGATGTACATGCACGTGCATGTGCATGCACACATGCAGCACGAGCGCACCCATTGCTACTTCCAAGTAGTTTTGAGGGGTTTTCTTTAATAAGCACCTCACATAATAGCTTGTTTATTGTAGTACTCGTCACAAATGGGTGAAAGATTCCCGCAGCGACGTTAAACTCCATATTCACTCACTTGTTAATTGTAGCTATTTTTGTTTGTTTTAATAGCTAAATATTATTTTATATGCTGTTTATAAATTTCTGAAAGCAACTCAATTTTATTTTCACTCTTATAACCAAGTATTATTTTCATGAGTGATATTTTTCAAGATCATGATTATCATTATGATATAAAGTCATGAAATTGTTAATTGATACAAATGGATAAATGGGCATACAAAGATTTAGATTGAAAATACATGAAGCATTCATGCATCCAATGTATGTAGGCACATGTACAGTTTTGTCATATATTTTCTTTAATACTTTGCAAGTTGAATTAATGTGAAATTTAATCCATATGTTTTTTTAAGAATTTATTTTATTAGTATTTCATTATTCCTTTTTGTACATCATCATTTTTCAAATTTGCATTAGCTAGCGGCATATGCAATAAAGAAAAGTTCTCCTCAGCTGTTTAAAAAATATATAAAGTTAATTTTTAAAAGCTGATGGTAATGTGCTTTCTTGGACCATTTCTGTAACATTTTGCAGGAAAATATTTAAAGTGAAGTAAAAGGTATTTGTGTAGGGGAAATTGATTGATTGATTTTTTTTTTTCGGGGGGGGATTTAGGAGTTTAAAAATACTTATTTGTGAAAATAAGAAGATTGATGACAAATTGTGTTTTATAGAATACTAATAATTTTAGAATTTTGTCATATTGTATAGAACTAAAAGCAGAGATGGTATCATAAACCAAATTTGTGTTATATTTGGTTGCATAATTACTTTACAGTCATATAATAATTTCTTAGCTTTTATATACTATTCAGTTAATCGTTTTTATCAACATTTTGTAACGTTGAAGATTGAACCAATGGGTGATGAATGATTAATTGACATTTTCTGAGAAATAGCTCCAACTATTTATTCTGAGTTCTATCAAATGACCAGAATCAAACAAGTGATGAGGGTAAAAAGTTTGTGGGTTTTTTTCCACTGCAATGATTACGTGAACGTGTGATCGATCAGCACATCGGCAAAGAGTAACGGATCAACTTTCGATTATAATCAATCATTGAAACACCAATAACTAATAAAATATATGTGATGTACCGATGTTATGCCAGTAAGTTTGACATAAAATTAATATGTGGTGTTGAAATAATAAAGTAAAAACAATATGTGGTGTTGAAATAATAAAGTATCAATTATTGAAACACTACTAACTAATCAAATATATGTGATGCACTGGTATGGTGTCAGTTAGTTTGACCTAAACATAATATGTGGTATTGAAATAATAAAGTATCAGTTATATTTTATATTAATCCTTTCTTTATTCATAGTAGATTCTGTTTATTTATGCCAAAGTTCCCTGCAGTGTTAAGAAGCAATTCAATCATTTATTCATTTCACAAACAAATCAAAAGTGAATTCTCAACTTGAATTAACAATTAAAACATTTTGAGGAAGAAAAAAACAGCACATTTTGTTATGATTGTTCATTGTTAGTCAGCCGTTAAAAAAATAAAAACATTTTGCAAAAACATTGTCGAAACTTAGTGTAATCAGTTGGGGAGGGGTTTGTTTAGGTATTTAATTATAGAGAAAATGGGGTGCGATTTGACATGTTTATGGCCCATCAGAGACTGAGAAACCCAGCTGTTGTGGAGCAATGTCTCTCTGCTAGGACCTAGTTCCAGGCTTGTGGGACACAGGCTGGGGGAGGGGAGGCCAGGGGGAGAGGTGGATCCAACGAGAATTTCACATGACTATGCTATGGGAGTTGAGAGGCCTTATATAGGTTGACCTGTTTGCAGAGTATGTTTTGAAAGTCTCTTGCGATGAGTTGTGAAAATGCTTCAAGCCTAGGTGTTTTTCTTATGCAAATTATGATTTGTCAGTGAAGTTATGATTAAGATATAATCTTGGCTTGTCTAAAATAATTTGTGTTTAGTTATGGTAATGAATTTGAGAACTACAGGAAATTTCCTTAAAATGCTCTGAATGTTAAGAAAAAAGATTTTTCATTAGCTCAGCTGAGGTAAAAAAGTGTACAAAATATTCCTGCTATTCTGTTAAGATGCATCATCTAAATGTACATGTTTCATCTTCTTTGCCTGAAAATATGCCTTTCAAACATCTGTTTTTTCTTACGATCTCATGATAAGCGAAACTGACATGAAATACATTTGGTGACACAATTTTAGATTGTATCTGGTAAATACCAGAACCTCGAGAGAGCCTCGCCAATGGTTCTTGTACCAGGGGGTTGGTGATAAGCCTATGCTGGCAATATCGCATCCATGTAAATGTCTGCAGATAGTCACAAAGTCCTGTTGCCCTCACACAGCCATACCTAGGTCTTGCCAGCCATTTTGACAAGAGAAGCAGCCTGTTTTGATAGAAAAAGGATTATAGATATTGTAGCCATGGTAACGGGTTGTCAGTTTCTTGTCCCAGTGTGTTTGCAGTCTTGATTTGGGAGGCCCCCCCACCCCCCCACCATTGGAACTATTTTCAAGAGTTTGTGGGAACTTTTGTGGACCATTTGTCAGTCATGTTCAGTGATGCACATGGTTCTGGATCTCTGTTCTGGATCTTCACCACTGTGTTGGAATAAGTCGGAACTGCGCAGATGTTTTCTCGTGTGGGTCATAGACGTGTCGACAGCAGAGGACTAATTTTGAAGAAATGATCTCTTCCTTGGTATGCTCACCGATGCTGACAACACATATGTGAATGAAGAACTATTTGGTTACCACGGGTACAAACATTTCAATTTGTCAACTGTGGAGCATCGTGAAATAGTTTCCAGTTGATAATATATTTGGGGGAAAGTTAATTTCCTGAGAAGTTACCCTTGATGACAGGCAAATGGGACTGTGTCACAATTTTGGCCCTGATGTTGGACCCTGCCTTGGTGTGGGCCCCAGCTGGAAACTATAAGGGGCCACTCAGCAAGTAGATAACAGCTCCGCTGTGCTGATAAAATTGTCCATTCTTGTTGCCTCCCAGCACATGTTTATAGATTTGTTAAGAGATTATTTCTGTGAACTTGGGATTTCCAGTCGTTCAGTTCCATAATGGGTTGGTCCCAAGAACGTACAAGACTTATGTGGCAAACGGTTGTTTTCTTTTCTCAGAGGCGTCCATGTTTTCTTGGCTGTTTGAAAAACAGTCACATTTTGTGATGTCTTCCAAGAACAACTCTTTGATGAAAAGGAAGTATTTCTTGAGAAAGTCTGGAGTAAATCAAGACAAGTAAAGTTGACATTTACCACCAGCAAGAACTGTGGGACATCTTTGGGTCTTTGCACCTGGAGGTCATCAATGGTGACATACATGACGTCATCCGTGGTGACATACACAGACTTATTTGCCAAGTTCTTGTAGTTTGGTAACTGTTGGAATTGCTGAATGACCTTCTGAATAATTTGAACCTGTGTACATGAATGATCTATACTCAGAAGATATGATGACTCAAATACTTCCAATCTCGACCTTCCTGGATAGTCTCATGGTTAGTGGTTCTTTGTACCTTCCGGGTACCCATGCTGCAGAATGTATGAAACCTCTTAACATCCACCATAGTGCATGATTAGTGAACCTTTTTTTTGATAGTTTGATATTATTTTTATTGTCTATTAGGTACCATACTGTATGGTTAATGGATGATATTGTATATACTGCATGTGTATGATAATACCAATTATACTTGGTTTCCATGTTATGTACCTTTCTTGTGCTATAGTGCATGCTTAATATAGAAGACATCTTGTAAGATGTGGCCTATCATTTCTAATATTCCAATCTATTCTGTCCATCTAGGATAACCATGTGATGACATCATCTACTGAGCCTCATATGCTTTGAGCTTTTATTCAATTTCAACTTAACAATTAAGTTATCCCCAACAAATTGTCTTTTAGATTATATCTTTGTTCAGGGTATCTTCATCTTTGTATATTTTGAAGATATTGTATTCATTGTTGTCATATGCAACAAGCATATTTTGTATTGATGCCAAAGGTTGCTGGTTAGGTTTGTGACATGAACTAGGAAACAGTGTAAATATTTGACTCAAGCCATGGGAAAGGTATTAAATTCGAGAATGTATCCGGGATGGTTTTGGATGATCGAGAATGTATCCGGGATGGTTTTGGATGATCGTGCATGTTTCATGACCCTTGTTTCTGGACTCTTGTACAGCTGCAACAAGATAAGGCTACCTTCAGCAGTCTGACCTGCTTGTTGCAAATACTTTTTTATTCATCACGAATATAATCTGTACCATTACAGAAATGGATATTTGCTTTGTGATTTAATTTTCCTAGGCTTATTCTGCTTGAACTATTTACGGTTTCGGTGATATTTGACGGTCTTTTTGAAGATTTTTGATACTCACTTATGAAACTGTATTGCAATCATTTCAGTTAGATTATCTTCACGTGGCATGAACACATGTGAAGTTATCTCACCTTCGTCGGGGAAATATGTGGACGTGTAGTTTTATTTTATTATGCATAATTAGAGAAGGTTCAGTTTGATGGTAAGACTGTAATTTTACAGATGGCAATTATAGACACCTTCATTGAAAGTTTCAGTATTAATTTGGTCAGAGTTCACACGTTTATGTGAATTGGGTGTTGTCGGTCCGTTCTATTGGATTCTTGGTCTTTTGTCCAACACAGGTACACAGACTTTATCACTTTCTGTCACTCTTTCTCCTTTGACCTTTGGGCACATGACTCCAATCGATTGTCTTGGGAACTGTCATTAATGATTGTGATGTCACAAAGCATTCTGTAATTATTGTTCAACATTGTTATAGTTCTAGTTTGATAAATCCCATGGACGATGTAAATAATCACATTAAACACTTGACTATTGCCTGTTTGTATACAAACGTATGTGGGTTAGGGATGTCAGTCTAAAGTTCATGTTGTGATATCATTTTCTAATTATTCTGACGTGGGATTACAAGTCTGAAGGGTCTGTGTTTGAATCCTGTTTACCATGTTTACTGTGGCTTTTCTTCACAGTTGAAAACCCTTAGAAATGGGTACTATGACTACGTACACTGTCAGCGCTTGGTTGACCCAGTATCAACCCTGGCTACTCAGTATTACTGTACTCATAAAGATATTTTACTATATCACATACACATTTATTGAAATCTCTAATTCTAATGGTTACCATGGTAAGACAACATCACAATGTAATTGTTCCGTGACGTGCCTTTAACTTCACCTTGTCTTCATTGAATTGGACGACATGTCCCACCCCCTCCGGTTCTTTCCAGCCATGACATCGGTGTGGCTTTTGTGTAGCTCGTGACTGAGCCAGAATATCTCAGTCGGAATATCTCGGTACTATTATCGGCTGTGTTAACCCTTGCGTTGGACAGGCAAGACAGTGCCATAGCTAATTGATTACCTATAGAGTACTATAGGCTGTTCTAGACTGTGAAGGCCACAGATGTGTTTCAAATCGGTTGAAATGGGTCGAGACCCACATGCAGGCGGAAAAAATAACATGTCAACAGAGTGATATTATTTGGTTCATGTTCAAAAGGGAGGACTAATTATCATTGTCAATTCGGCATTAGCATGACAATAAAACATCACGTGACAATTATGCTAACACCAACAGCAATTAAAAAGGTCTTTTGAATTTATGGTGTTCGCAAATATAACTTGTACGTGTAAATAACAATTTGTAGGCAATAATGTTATTATAATTTTATTGCAAATGTTCTATGTATATCTTTTGGGATGGATCTAGGTTTAATCCAGATATATTTGTAAATCAGTTTTTTACTCATTGTGACTAGCATTTAACAAGGAGTATATCAATGCAGAATTGATGTATTTGTTTGAAAACTTTATGGTTGATCATCACAATTTAGGCTGATTGAGAGAAGAGGAGGAGGAAGTGAAAAAGATATTTTGTCACCGACAAAAGCCTTTTATTCGTGTTCCTAACCGAAAATGCGTGAATTATGGCTGGACACCAATTCATCATTGAAAGTAAATATAACTCTCAAAGGGTGTTTTATGCCTGCGTTGTTGGTGTAATCAACCAATTAGCGACTTGCCGGTATATTTGACGCGCATATTTGCTCCGGTGCACTTTTTGTGCAAAATCTCAGCTCCTGAGCCCTTTCAAACAAAATTAGGTAATCCTTTGGAAATCTGTTTAAAGGCAAGGTTGTGTTATGTTTACTATAGAACAGATTGGTGTGTAGAGGGGTTTAGCGGATCATAGTTGGTTGGTACACTAGGGTACAAGTGGGTACGTGGTGTTGTAGCTATCACAAGTGAAGATAAGGCAAGTTTACTATGCTAACATTGTACTAGACTAACCTTTAGTCGCTATATAATTCTATATTCCATCAAAAATATTGAACATTTTAAAATGATAATAAAATTTTGTTTCTTTTCATTCTTTAGATATTGAGACTAGCTATAGCATTTATTTTTAACATAAATATAGATTACAATGCAAGACTGACATTTAACATATTTTTAAAGGGAAATTAAAATTATAACAATTTTTCTAGTGATTTCTTTTGAATTTGTAGGCGAAGGTCATATGATATTTGATTTATAAACATCAAGCCCTCATTAATATATCATTGTTTTTAGTATGTTGTAACACTATTAGCTACTTTTCTGTTTTGTTAATGCCGTAATATGATCATGTGTTCTAGTACACATCCCACTGATAACGGTTCAGTTTACTAATGTATCTGTTTTCTTCTTACGGACCCATTCATAGACGGGAGTTAACTGACTTTCTGTGCATATCAAATATAGTTTATGTAGGAGTGGGGTGGGGGAAGTGTGTTATATTTGTTTTATAACTGTTGCAATTCAGTGCAAATTTTATGCGATCAATCTGCATTATAAAATAGAAACGTATGTGATTAGTGTTGTAATAAAAAAACTCAGAGTTTATGTCAATGTGGACAATCACCAAATCGTTCCAAGGTGTACAGCAGAAATTTATGCCACAGTTTACAAAAACAGATTTTCCTACCATGAAATATCCCTTGTACAGTGTAGAATTATGATTACAGACAACGTAGTCCAGCTCAGGCGTTTGTGCTTGCTCTTAGTTAAGCGTAATGCCCTTTCACCTGAACAGAGTCCACTCTCGTTGCATATACTTACATTCTTTTTCAATCAGCCTTTGTACATGAAGCTATTGTTGTCTTCATCGCTTCATGCTATTGTTGTCTTCATCACTTCATGCTATTAAGCGCTATCAATCCTACCGATCATTCTACGGGCAGTCATATTGTCTAAGGCCAGCTTTCTCAGTTGCGATTGGCTCTGTATGGCCGCATCGTTGTAGTCGAGCGGAACAACGGAACTCGACAATGTTCTGCCAGATTGATGAGAATCCACATTGTGTTTTTCAGGTGAAGCGGTCGCGACTGGATAATAACGAACCCGAGGCGGCCGATAACCCGAGTCCTGTGACAGGCTCTACGTCCAGGTATGTGCGAGATCCTACGGTTTACCTGTCCCCCCATGTCCCCCTAACCTGCTCATTGTAGTCAAGACGGGTGTGCAAATATTTTGAGGGTACGGATAAACGGGACGTGCCCATAACGTAAACCTAATTAGAGTATATTCAGCCAGGTACATCTCGCGTGTATAATAGCCTGCTCTACCCCCTCTCAGGTTTTCGCCCCCATCCAACCTGGGTTTTCCCACCGTCACTCAAACCGCGACAGTTGTCCCCACCCCTCGGGGGTCGCGATCATGTGACCGTCACACAGGGGTAGGATCGAGTAGAGCACCTCCCCCCTACCCCCAGTCCTAGGAGACATTGAGAGGGTGGAGACGGGCAATGTTAGATGTAGAATTATCAGAAAGAGTTAAGATATTAGCAGGAATACTATCCACCCTGAGGAGGTGTTTGTTGTGGAATACCTGTCCCAGATGACAGAGTGGAAGAGTGCAATAGGGTTCCTACCTGTGACTGCTACCTGTTTTTGAGAAGGAGCAAAGTGGTTCGAGGGGATTAATATTTCACTTGGAGTATAACTACAACTGGATCAGACCGTCTGGTTTGCACGGAAACGTGTCTCGTGGAAGGTTAGACATATTTGATTTGTTGACAGGAATTGAATTTTCCGGCATGCAATCGTGTTTGAGGTGAACTATAGTGCATCAAGAACTTCTCTAGCAAGTCGCATTTAATGCTTGGAGATACGTCTTGGCATTTATGATGTAAATGACAGAAGTGGGTCATATTTTACGAGACGGGCATGTTCACATGTGTCTCATGTTAACTGTTCATTAGTTCCCTGCTTATCACCAGCAAGTGCAGTCTCGGTTAGTTTTATGTAATGCGATTATGGGTGAAAAGAGAGGGATTCATCAAATTTGCCATAACTTTGTGAAATGCCATCGCTAAGTTGATCAATATTTTGACAGGCATGGACTGGTTCACCTGTGTGGAATATTTTCCAGTTCCAGTGTCACGTTGGCTGCGATAGACCGACTAACGGCTAATGCTTGCATAATTAATACCCGATGCCAGTCGAGAATCAAGGGCTCATGCCATGGGAATCATGCATATTAATCAGATCTTCCCGAGACCTGAACCATAATGCATGTGGGCTGCGCTGTGCTTTTACCGATTCTCGTACTTTTCTGAATACGTCTGTAATAACATGTACGTAATGCTAATCAGTGCGTGAATACGACACAATAGTTAGCAATCGGCAACGATGTAACTTAAACAATACACATGTCAGATTACTCAATGATGACTATGCAAATAAGTAGGCATGTTAAAGGTCATGTAAAACACGCATAAATCGACATGCAGCGAATGTTGGTGCAATATTTACAAAAGAAACGTGCCTTTTACTATCTATTGTCAAAGTTCAATGAATACCTTACAATTTAGAGATTTTTCTTAAAGGTAAATATTGAGATAGTAAATCTTATAAATTGGGTGTCGACAGCAGTATTTACCTGCCTTCACTAAGCAAATCTCCACTCAGACCTATGCAATATGTCAAACTGTTGGTATGAATTCAGAACCTCAAATATGTTCTTATGATGAATGTTAACTTATTATGAGTTAACCCTCCTGCAGGTTGATCACTGCGCTATGGCACATATAGGGTTACATCCAGCAGACAAGGGGTCAACTACAAGCCTTAATTTTTCTTTTACAAATATTCAATACTTTCAAATTTATGTCGCGTAAAGAGAAGGGTTGTCTCATAAATTATTGTTTAATTACAAATTTTATTCTGCGTTTAAATGGCTTTTCTAATGAAAGTTGCTAAATTTATGTTCATTTAATGGAATAGCATTCGTTGTGGTAATTTTTGTTTAATATTGCTAACTAAAATTTTAAGAAATGTATCACACACGTATATTTTCTTCAACCCTTGTATTGGTAAAATCATTCATCTTCATTGACCTTGACCTGTCAGCTGAAGAAAAGATTACTCTTTCACTGCCAAATGTCTTCTGTTTCTCCAAGTTTAATTGATAAAATATTCCAGACTCCTTGTCTTCCATTTCTTTCTACATGGAGTCATTGTATTGATTTTCACAATGGAGCTGAAATGTGGAGATGCCCTTTTACCCATAATTAGGACAATTTTCACTGGTGCCTTGTCAGGCTATTCTTAGTGAACGACGCCACTTTAAAAAACGCAGCAATAACTGGTCCCGTTGATCGCGCAAAATATATCGTAAAAATTAAAAAATACAAGTTATGACTTTCTCCCCATAATATAGATTATCCAATATAGATATAAAAGAAAAATCTGCATGGAATATATGAATTTGTAATTTTCTATGCGCAATATTGCAGGGGTATATTTCATAGCCTTATCAGAAGGAATTCTGAAATTGCTAAAATGGAAACGTCACAAATTTATGAAATTGTCTCAGATTTGACATGTGTAAGATATCTGTATTACTATTCCTTCTGAGGGACCTCTCCATTGGGAAGAGCTAGTGTGAACAGGTTGTGATAGTATCAATACTCATGCTTGTTGCGTTGCAATATCATAATCATATTTGGTCTCTGTGTCAATGAACTGGCATCAGCATACCAAAGCCTGTGTTCGGTGTTTAAACATTTACTACATCAGTGGAAAACCAGATTAACATTCTTCCAATCATTGTCAGTCCCGCCTTATGAGTGTTAAAGCCAATCACTTGTCAGTTTGTGCCAAATTTGTGTCAACGTGAAATGCTTAAGAATGGAGATCTCACAGTTTGATACCATCATAAGCTGCTTTACTGCCATAAAGATTAGCTCCTCGGTGTTGATTGTATCTTGCTTAGAACATTTGCCGAGACACCATCTTTCGCATTAAAAATGCATGCACTTAATGCAGTATAATGTTTGTGAAAATAGCTAGGATAACCCGTAAATTCTGATAATATTTTAAGTCGGATATGTTTACATGTGATAGTAATTTAGTATTAATTTCATCTTCATATTCAAGTACTTTCAGACACATTGGAAGAATAATGATAACAAATTCTCAGCCAGAACTGCTCACAAGATGTCTCTCGACCCTTAATTTATTTTGTTGAGTATATGTATATATTTTGGCATCAGCTTAATTGTAAAAGTTACCGTATCACTTCATTGCTATGATATTTTATTTGTCGGTCTTGTCCATTAATTCATTGAGGTTATGTGTTAAGGAAAATCCTAAAGAGGACAACTTATCTCAAGGCTGAAGCATATCATGATACGAGTTCAATGTTGATGTATTCCATGATAAGAGAATGTGGATTTTGTTGGTATGCCTGAATAGGTGTAGATTAATAGACAGCATTAAAAAAAATACATATTTAATTACTACAGTTGAAACTAATTGACAGATCCTAATTGACAGCTTGGAAATCCGCTTATTTTCATTTCTGTAATATATTTCTTGAGAAAATGTCAATCATGTCATGGATATTTCTTTTCAATTCAAACTTGTTAAGTGTGGTTATAGCTTAAGAGAAAAAAACTCGATATAATATCCTTATTTGATTTATGAATGTATCTATATGAACATTGAATTTGGTCCAAATTTCCAATTTTAAAGTAATTGCGATGGTGTCATCTGTGTCGCCATCGTCAGATGTTGCGACAGACATCGATAACTTCACAACAACCTCTCACTTAACTTGAGAAATCAATTAAAATGCCCAAGTAGTGTTAAGCTTGGATGAAAATGTAAATTGTATTTGACATCAAATTTATATTGTCATAAAGATTATTTTACAAATGTCTCACATATCCGTAGATGTTTGTATATTCTTGCTGCATTGATACCTTTTAAAACAGTTCTTACAATTTGTATTTTCTATGGTCATGTATTTGTAAACATTTAACATAGTTATTTCTTGTAGCTATTAACATTAATACAGGAA
This sequence comes from Lepetodrilus tevnianus, assembly GCA_032361465.1. NCBI lineage: Eukaryota > Metazoa > Mollusca > Gastropoda > Lepetellida > Lepetodrilidae > Lepetodrilus > Lepetodrilus tevnianus. Next base: position 9,839 of record JAUTBX010130977.1, on the reverse strand, counting down.
ATATAGTATAAATCTTTTGGGGTTGCACAACCGTCAATGCAAATATTATCATTAAAAATACGTGAATATATGTGAATAATATTATTATTGATGTTAGGTAAAATATTACTAATTAATATTGATACAAGTAATGTAATTATTAAGCAAAGTAATAATGATAAGTAATTATAATAAGTAATTATAATAAGTAATATTAATAATAATAGATTTGTTGTCTCCATCCAGTGAAAACCAGTCATGATAATCTCTTCCTCTTTTAAATTATTTTCATTATTTTCCAGCTGCGTTTTCCGTTTTGTTATTGTTTTCTGGTCAGAAAGGATTTCCATATATCTGGTGATGGTTTTGAATTATACATGTGTTTCCTCTGAAAGGAAGGAAATCCTTTGCATACAAAACATGACAAACTCGTGCACTTGGCTGTAACAATATACGTAATTTCGTTACCAAGTGGAATATCATTTTCATTTACGTTTTTCAAACGCAATTATTACAGCAACATCAATGCAAAATATAGCAGTAAAGCTGCTGTATTAGAAATGGTAGTCTGTCTACATATATCGTCGCAAATGGGTGAAAGATTCCCGCAGCGACGTTAAACTCCATATTCACTCACTCACTGTCTACATATATCGTCGCAAATGGGTGAAAGATTCCTGCAGCGACGTTAAACTCCATATTCACTCACTCACTGTCTACATATTTGAGGTTAGTGTCTACACATTTGAGTATTGTTCTATTAAACGTGTATGAAGGTGTAGGAACTGTATATATATGATAGTCCTTGTATTTTCATATAACTATTTAGAATGCTCGGTATACATGTAATAATACTTGTGTCTGGTAAATGAGGCTATTGAGACTGTACTCAGAACGTAATAATTTGTATTTAGAAGACATTTTCCAATTTAGTTTGTCTGTGAGCTGTAAAAACAAACCTGTATAATAAATATACTCCAGGAAAATGGATACATTGACCATCGAGACATGTGTTTTTAATTTTAATTGAAAATTGCTAGAATTGTAGACAATATATTTAAATGTCTATAAGTATATCCTCTTCAGATATCCTAACGTATAGACGGCTTCTACGTAATGTCCCCAAGCGGGGACAATGGGTTTATATCGTACAAATACTTAGTTTAAATATATATTGGAGTTTTGATACATGGTATAATATGTCCACACCTGTGGACGCGGGGTCCGAAGAGGATATTACTATTTTAAAAACAACAATGATGTAGATTTTTTTAAAATAATGCTAATGAATTAAAATAACATTCTAAACAAAATATGTTATTTTAAAACATGTAAATGACACTATGCCAAAACACCAATATAATCGGTGAATGTTTGATATCAAGTGGCTTTGAAATGGACACACACATTAACGGAGAATCCTTTAGAAAATCATCCCGCAAACGCAAGCATGAACCCGCATTCATGTCCTTGAAGCAGACAATAGACAATAGACCATTGCATTTTAATATGAGATAGAGCCTACTTTCTCAGTCCATTGAAACAAGTCACAGCTGGTATAGACCCATGACTCCATGAATCATTGGATCGAGTCAATTTAACCACGTTCATATTGAACTCTAATTTCAAGACTGTTGGTAACATTTGGCCTAGCACTTTCGATTTAATTATAATAAATGAAAACAGATTGACAGAATTGCAATTATCAGTGATTATAGTTGAATTAGATAAGTGCAGTAAATATATGGCATTTTTGTTCACATTGTTTATAGTTAATTGTCAAATGTAAAGTTCTAATTGTTACTGGATTGTTGAATATTGTCAACTATTCCATTTTGGATGCTGTCCATTTGCTAACTTTATTTATTCATTTCTCAGTTGTACTGAGAATTGCTTTTTACCTCATTATATTTATTCAGCCAATAACAAGATTTGAATGAGTGTTCACAAAAAGTAAGGAGATATTTTTATAGTTGGATGACAAACCTAATTTATTAGATGTGGCTTGAAGATTTTTATCCAGCAAAAGAACTGGAATTTGTACATCCTGTCATATTCCCAACTGATTTTCAAGCCATTGATAAAACCAATTTACCTCTGTTTTTATATTTACTACAAAGATCTATTTTTATTTCGATCCTAGACACTAGAAGAGCTGGTATGTGTTATCAAACAGCTGCATCCATGATGGTTATGTAGTACTTGCAATATTATGTAATTGTATATTGATTTAACAATATGTGACGATAGTGATTTTTATAATTCATTCTTAGAGGAAAATTTAATATAGGGTTCATACATCTTTTTCTCTGGAATTTAATCAGTTTTGAAAAACTTCTTTTTTACGGATGTGATAATTTATTGATTGGTTAATATAAATATATCTTGTTGAAAAGTTTCTTAGTTCCTAGAATTTAGCATCCAATTCCTGATAGAAATGATAATACATGTAAAATATTACGTGTAATTGTATCTATGGCACATATATGTTAGGTTCTCGGTTATGCTTTTAACACAAGGGTGTTGCACAATGTAATGATGCAATCGTGGGAATACTTGCCAACATTTACTGATCGAGACCTGCCCTTGTAGAGTAAGGCGATATCGGAGGAAGTGGTGTCGTATTATTATACATGAAACTGAATTTATATGAAAGCAGTAGGTTATTTATTATCAAAAGGAACATATTTGCAATTGGAAGAAATATATGTTTATAATATTCTGAATGCTCTTTCCTTCCCATCCCTGTTAGGTAAATGGAATATAGAAACATCCTAATTTGTGTATATGTCCCAATATATAGCCAACATGTCATGAAAGGGTTGTACTATGGTCCTGGGCCCGTATTCTCGAAACTTCTTAGCTAAGAAATTCTTAGTGAGGAAAGATCTCTTCAAAAATTAACATAAGCAGAAACCCAGTTAGGCAAATTCTTAGTATTTATGAACTTCTTAGGACTTACGAAGTTTCGAGAATACGGGCCCTGGCCCTCATTCCACAGAACAATCATAGCACTATGAGCTGTAACTATATGTTAACGGCATTGGAGTTACGACTCTCGTAGTGCTACGATTATTCTGTGGAACGGAAGCTTTGTGTACATATCGGGACATACATCCATATGCTGCAACATCCAATTGACGAATGTACAATCCTTTACGAAATGCAGGCCTGGTATCGTTCCTTGAAGCTCTCATATCCACTATGAGACCATAGCGCTCTCGTAAAGCTCAATTCCCATGCATTAGAGATCGCTACGAGTCCTTATAGTCTCGTAGTAGAGTATCAAGAAACAATACCCTGGGTATTTGAAGTGGGGAGGTTAAGAAAAGTGTACATATGCTGGTCATTTTCTGACGTAGTTTTGTGGGTTTTTTTCCAGACTAGTTGACCTTCAGCCGTTGTCCAGTCCTAGTTTAGCAGGCAGCAGCAGTCAGCTGGACAGTGCCACCAACTCACCTCTTGGCCAGACTCACCAGCAGCTAGCAGACTCACTCAACACAAATGGAACCACGGACGGTGAGAATTGGACCCAATTTCATTGATGTTCTTCCTTACAAGCTGACCTTCACCTAACATGACAGACATAACACTCATGGACATTCTGATTGTGTGGTGTCCAGTCAGTAGTCTTCTCCTTGCTTCCAACTGTTTGCAGTCTCTCCATCAACTCTCTGACATGCACAATGCTGTTGAGTTGACCTCCAGAATCATTACGAGCTCTTCCTTGTCTTCAGTGTCTTGCAGTCTCACCAGAAACTCACTAACCCACAACACCAAAGGGTCTTCTGATGAACCACAACCAGTTAATGTTAAGAATGCTATCGTATTTACCAGAAAACTCACTGGCTATGCAATGATGTAGGTTAAATCTTCCATCACATCTTCAAGTTTCCATTGAATTACATTTCACAAGAACTATTGGGGGTTTCTTCTTCCACTTCCTGTTTCCTTTAAGTCTCTCCATGCTGGAGGCAACCAGACATGCCCTAATCCAGCAGGGAGATTGTTAAAGATCCTTTAGATAGTTTCTTCCCATGACCATGATCTCCATTCATATACAGGGATAGTATAATCATGTGCATACATATACAGGGATGGTATAATCATGTGCATACATATACAGGGGATAGTTGGTTCCTATGATCATATGTCCGTACATATTCGGTGACAAATGCTTAAATGGTTAATGTTGGAAACTGGTGACATACTCATCGAAAGGACCACATAACAGGTCAATTATCTGACTGAGTCAACAAATGCGATGGTCTGTCGTTATGCATTTTACGGTATTCATATCACGTTATACCATCATAAAAATTTAATAGAATTTCATGCCTATTTCCTTCATAACATTATCTTGGTAAATACATCCATCTCTTCTAAATGAGGAATTGGAGCATATCTGACATATTTCAGAGTTTTTCTATTGACACCACGACAAGGAAATTTATGAGTTATTGTGTGGAGGCTTTATCTTGTGAGATTCTAAGATAAACCCTGGGACCGGGGCCCATTGTGACAAGACTTGGGGGACAGTTAAAGCAGTCTGCATCATTGAACATCCCATCAATCTTAACCCCGGCGATGCTGACACTATTGCAACTTAGCAAAATTATCGCTGGGGTCCAATCGAGGCTTCAATCTTCTTCATCGCATGAAACCAATTTGGATGAGTTGACATATGCTCCAAATCTGTGCTGCATGGCGAGGACACGATACAATCGTGCGATACAACTGCACCGGTACAACCACATTGTACAACCGCCGGGCAGCTGTTAACTGTCTTTATGTTTCTTCCTTTATTCTTTAATGTTAAACTGTGCTCCGGAAAAAACTTTTTCTAATTAATTTCATTTTATAAATAATTTCCTACTGGTGAACACGTCTTCAGAAATTAAATTTACTTGTATAATTCTTTGATCACTGTTATTTTTTATTAATACAGTTTTACAAAGGTGACAGCCATATTTTCATATTCAGCTACTTATTATAGAAGAGATTTCTGATAATGGCTTTAACTTTATTGATCGGACGTATATAAAGTTGGCAACGTGATTGTGAAAATGTCAATAGCAGATTTATATTGTTCTAAGCCTGCAGAAAGTCAGTCTGTGACACCGATCCATATTTTCTGTTTTCAATATATTATGCACCTATTGAAAATGTGCCTGTTGAAGTATTGGCAGTTAACCCTTGCTCTTTCAGTCAACCTGTCCCTGTCTGTTTCTGATGGGACTGCCTACGCCAACCCCAGTCCATGGGTAATAGCTAGTCCAGTCGACACATCTTCATGTAAGTACATTAAATCTGTCCTACGTGTGGCTTTCTGTGTACATCTCTTGTCTTGTGTTGTGATGTATCGGAGGTTGACACTAAGAGGTCACCCTGTATTCATGTAATTATCTCTGGCTGATAAGTATCTGTAATATTTGGAGCCGTAGTGATGTTTTCAAGAAGGGACATTGATGAACTGTCCAATTGGTTATTTGAATTTCATCATTACCATGGAGTTGAGAATGATATTAGTAGTATTTCATTAAATTGTTTAAAATTTCATTATTATTATAATTATTATTTATATTATTATTTCTTTTAAAATTATTATTATTATTATTATTAATTTTATTATATTGTCTAGTTTAAAAATAATAAAAAAATATAATAATTGGTACATTTTAATATTTTTCCATTTTGAAAGTTTTATAAGTTAATGCTTCTTAATCTTATACTTATTTGTGTGATAGTCTCTCAACCCAAATCCTTTACGAAATAATTACTGAGGCCATTGTACCAAATCTGTTATGAAGCAATTACCTAGTCCATGGCACCAAATCTGTAATGAAGTAATTACCGAGTTCATGGCACCAAATTTGTTATGAAGTAATTACCAAGTCCATGGGTGCAGGCAGGCTTCGCTATATAAATACATGCCATTGACAAATCCAATTTTCCAGACCATAATAACTTTACAAGATCAAATGTTTTTCCTCCCACGACACAGCAATGATTCAATGAACAATGAACGAGTGGTCACTATGCCAATACAAACTTCATTTCCCATCACTCGACCACTTTGGCTGAAAGTCCTAACCGATTCCTCTTTTGAAAGTTGCTAAATGGTTGCACTTGTGCGGAGAACAGCCACTTGGCCTTCTATTCCTCCACGCAGATGCCGACGTCTGGGCAGGATCAGTTTGTCCAATTCATTATGATTTGGGACCCGGCGACTCCCTGGTCCCTGTTCCAGTTCTCCCCCGTGGATCCTCTGATTAGATTTACCAACTCCCCTATTCATAGGGCACTTAGACACTCAATTGGTAGTAATTGACTAGTCTCAGTCTCGTTGCGGTAACATCATTGTATTTATTGCTCCTCATCTCTACCTGCTACAATTTGCTCTGCAGTCATGGCTTTTTTGTTGCCCACTTTGCAAAACCACAGGCGGCCATTTTGTTTTCGCACTCATTGCTAAAGTGTTATACCCTGTTGTATGTAGTCCTAGTGATTGTTCTGACAAGTTGGAGTGGTTTTTCTTGCTACTGTGTGTGAAAAAAAACTCTTTCCCAATTGTCAAACGCAAACCGTCACATTCTACAAATCAAACAGCTTGATTAGTGCCATATTCTCCAGTCTAAAGAGGGACGGGCATCTTATAAGTTGATTAGGACGAGTGTTTCGCTGATAAAGTGCTCTGCTGGGAAAATGTTCCTAGTGTTTGCTGTTTTAGACTGACCAGTTATAGAGCCGCTTGATGAATATATCAAATTTGGATGTTTCTCATATTTACACTTCGATAAAATTCTCACTCGGGGGAAAAATTACATTTGTAAATTAAATCAATTTATCGTTCATTCATTCACTATGAATCATGTGCATAAAAAATACATGGAGGTCTCTTTTTAAATGAACAACAGCCTTCTAATATATAAACATAACTGTCAATGGGAAACAATTTAACAAGTTGAAGACTTTATCAGCCTTTTCTTATCACTTGCTAAATGCCAGCAATCTAAATTATGTCGAGTTCTTTCGTTCTGAGACGAAGTAATTAATTCTGAAAGATGTAAACAGTTTATCTCTGGCCAGATTTGCCCTGTCCAAGTGCTAGGGTTATCGGAACTGGTCTACATATGAAACTAATCTTGTGTAGGTTCACAGTTGACATTTCAACAATGAATGCATAGTGTATGAAAACTAGATGGTTGGGATATTGGAAAGTTTTTTAATGAATGGTTTTGACAGCTCAATCCGGTGAATTACTTTTGGGCAGGAAAAAAAAAGAATTATTTCAAAACTATGGTTATGCAAATGGGATATTGACAACAAAACAACAACAACAACACACACAGAGTTATATCATGTACATGTAAAATATGCCACAAAAGGTAGTATGGTTTCCGATTCAATTTGCACACTTTTTTCAAATTGATACAAACATAGGGAAATGAAGCAAAATATGATACATTTAATATTTTTGACAAACTTTATACACATTTAAGAAATGTAACAAAGGCAGCAAAATATGATATATTTAATATTTTTGACAAACTTGGTACACATTTAGGACTACATCGAATGATATCAAACCTACAAAATACTTTGGCCATTTGACAAGGGTAGAGTATGAAGAGAATAGTGACAAAGATGGAGACTGGAGAATATGAATAGTGATCATTACACATTGCTGGGAATACGGTATGATAATTTATGTTCTTATAGTGATTGTGAAGAGTGAGCCATCAGCTGAAAACAGTTCTTCAGACTCTCCTTTCACTGCCAGCACTGCCAGTGATACTGTGGAGAGCTTTGCAGGTCAGTCCCAGATGAGACTAGACTAGACTGCAGTAGACTAGAGTGAAATAGACTGTAGTAGACTAGACTAGACTAGACTAGACTAGACTAGACTAGGCCTGCTCTCAGAAAATATACTCGTAGCATCATATAGTGCATGTATATGGACTAATATAATGACTAGAACAATGTAGCATTGACTAACTTGACTAGAATAGAGTATTATCGATGAACTAGCTTAGATATTGTATGGGAATCAGACTACAATTGGCTAAATGTTTGTATATGGACTAACGACTAGAACAGCGTAGAATTGGCCGAGTTGTTATATTATGAGTTTATAATAAAAAGTTGAACTTGAAGACTATTCCAGAATAGTTCAACAATACTTGTATTGAGTAACCTACACTAATTGGCAGCATTTTTATAAGAAATGTTTACAATAGAAGGCTGAACTTGGAATTGAAGACTTCCAGAATGAATAGTTCAACAATACTTGACTAACCTACACAAGTTTATTCAAGAATGTAATACAAATTAACACAGTTGATACATACTTGTACTGTATTATGTCAACAGAAAAGAACCATAGAAAATAGAATATGGTAGACTTATCATGCCATCCATTGGCGCCATATGTAGAGTGTGCATGCACTAGGAATACCTGGGGACATGTACTAACAAAGATACATGTGTTCTTGGATTTATTGGTTTCATTTATCATGTAGTAGTGCATGTGTTTATGGCCATTTGCATGCTTTCTGTCTTGTCTGTGAGTCATAGCCGCAAAGTGATTGCTTTGAAACTACACACATATTACACATATTTCACAAATAATGAGAATATATTTTTATTATCTTTCTTTATTAAAGTCTTGGAATTTAATGTCTACAGATTTTGAGGTCAAGTTTATGTAGAGATTATTTTGTGCATTTAAATTAATTTGTGATACAGATACTTAAAAAATCGTTTCAGCACATGAACTTGAAAGTAAAATTCAAATATTTGTGAATCTAGTCAATTTAATTGAAAACTACATGCTGCATGGTTGTAAAAACTAACCACCAATAAATACTAAATGGTTAAAGAATATAAATAATTTCAATAATACAAAGAAGGAAGGTGCTATATTTAAGGAATCAAAGAAAGAAAATGCTATAATATTTCAACTACTTGACTGCCAGTGTATTATATGAATGGAGGAGATGGTGGATTCAGCACATAGCTGCAATATCCATCTGAAGTAAAGCTCGGACGCACATGGTGTCTCAGTTGTGTGATTAGTGCCACGCAGATCTACACGAAGCTGCACTCCCGGATCCTACAGACCCTAATTGAGTAGCTGACCCAACATAATGTTATTGTAATGTTCCTCCAGGGATCTTGCCAACAGACGTGTTTTAATTATGAAGCTGACACAAATAATATTGAGATTATAGGATTTATGGTGATTTGGGTACTGTCCGAGGTATTCCAGGGGTATTGCAAATGTTGTGATTACTTGACATTCCAATATTGCTTCTGAGATATTAACAAGTTGGTATTAAATGTTAAATGTTAATCACGGGCAGATAGGTCTATTATTGATAGGAATTGGTCCTGCACTAATTGTAAAATGAATTTGAGTACTCAATTGAAGACTTTTAATTCATCAACTGAAAGTGATTTGTCTCCTTACTTATATTACTTGTGCCATTTACAGTGCAATCCGATTGCCATGTTAATGGTGCCAAATGTTGTTCTTAATTTGATTTCATGTAAATATATATTTTTAAAATGTCATTAACTTTCAGTACCAATTAGGACATACATAATACATACATTTTCCATTAATATTGTGTTGTTGTTGGCAGTGTTTTAGCGGTTATCAATTAAGCATGTAATAAGGTGTTCAGCAAGGATGCACACTATCTCCTTGCTTGTTTCTGGTAATGTCCGAGACTGCTGGCTTCGTATTCTCTGGCTTTAGCCAGGTGTTTGGGCGGACAATGAGGAAATCTTCTGAGTGGCCCCATGACCCAAGGTGGAGAGGGGGGGGGGGGATCAATCGAGGGGGGTAGGGTGTG
>JAUTBX010130866.1:0-19730 GCA_032361465.1 Lepetodrilus tevnianus | reverse complement strand
TCCGTATATTGCAAACAAGTACAAAAACATCATTATCCCTTCACAGTTTTCCGGTAAAGTGCGCCCAAACTGAAAAAGCTGAGACGAGAACGCGCGAGACTTTGCTTCCCTATATACATAAATATGTAGATAGTGGCAACGCACGCATTGTAAACGCCAACGGGCATGCGACAGAGAAAATGAACTTATGTACCACACATATAGGGTGCGACCTTTCACCATTACTGGTATAACTTAATAAAAAAGACCAGACGGTTTGTATCGGTCGCCAATGGGGCCATTTCACAAATATTGTCGTACTTTGACCTACATGTCTATATAATGCTATACAGTATATTAAGTAAAAGCATCAAGGTGTAGCGGTAACGTATACAAGAGTAACTAAGTCTATGTTTTACGGATGGACACACCTGAATTGCCATACCCTCCTGGGTATCATTTTTTTTACAGAGCTCTCTCATCCGCTAAGCGACCATAGTACTCTCCTTACATTGTATTATCTATCGGCAGAGAAAGATTCATGGTCTCTTAGTGGATAAGAGAGCGTTGTGTAAGGATACCCAGATGCCAGATTAGTCTGCCTACCTGCATCCAGGAGTAGCGCGGAAGACCAAAGGCGTATCCATCGGTGCCAAAACCTTTCCCTGCGAATCTGACGGAACACTGCTGGTCCAGCCTTGTTACGGCGTACTCCAGGATAGGGCTGTCATCAATGTACACGTCGATCTCCTTCCTCCTGCAACATGGAATTCAATACGTCGTTAGGATAATAGCTTATAATAGGTTATGGAATTTGTCGTCACGAAAATGTCATGAAACACGTCGTTAGGATAATACGTTATAATAGATTATGGAATTTGTCGTCACGAAAATGTCATGAAACACGTCGTTAGGATAATACGTTATAATAGATTATGGAATTTGTCGTCACGAAAATGTCGCCACGAAAGACGGTTCAGAAGATACGTGATTTACTGACCAGCGATTGGGTAATTAATGGTAATTCAACTCTTATTTGACGACTACAACATCTAGGACTATAAATGATTCAGTTTTATTCACAAGAGTACCCGTCCGCTAAATATCAGCTACGCTGGACGCGGACGTAAAACCCCTAATTAAATCGGAAAAAAATCACAAGAGTATTAATTTACTAGTATTACAATTACAGTACGACTTGGAGTCTAATCACAAGGTGGTTTAATTCCACAGGGCGCATTATGTGCATATCTATAATGACTAGTTTACGTCACTTCCTATGTACTTTTAGTGATTTTGATTAATCCACCATGTAATAGGTTAATTACACGCAGAACTGAAGCCTAAACAATATAACAATTCACATACATAAATAACCGTGTTTAATGTTCTTTTGGGAAATCACCTTTCAAATTGCATTGTTTCGGATGGCAATTCTGACATTATTTTCGCACGTATACAATAACATTGTTAGTAAACATGACGCCTCGCATTAATAACCCGATTTCCGGGAAATCCCGCCAATGATTCAAATCCAATGATCCACCCCACGGGAGATGTGATTACTGCCGTATTTCAATACACATCGATGTAACAAACGTACAGATGACGCTGTAACACAAGACATGGGATTTGATGATTCCCTTTTGTCATGAACCATTCACCATCTCTGAGGCTTGACCACATTATCAACTAGCAAATCGTGTTACTCAGCATCCTCTGTCCAATATAATCAAGGAATGTGTTAATCAAGACAAAGCACCAATATAAATACGCTCTTCATAGCATAAGGATTGGAATTAATCGCGGCTTACTTCCGCTTTCTAGATTGTTTAACTCATTTTACGGTTTTCCAGTTTAGGGTAAGAGGAAAACCTGTAACATCCATAACGCTGAATGCTGCAGGAGGTCTGCGAGCACCGGCTGGTATTGACAGACCAAGGCTACTATATTAACCACTGGATGATAATCGTGTTAATACCGCTTTGGTTACGCTGTCAAAAGTAGAATGCGCTTTAGAAATCGTCACTGTTCTATTATTATTATTATTATTATTATTATTATGTATAAAGGGGAGGTAATTCATCAATCTTTGCTAATATGGTTTATCCCAAACAACACGTTTTGAGTGATTTCCATAAGGGACATGTCAAACAGACGGTTTCATATTACATGTATGTCGTTACGAACTGTTCAGCGAGAGTACGCCCATGTACCATTATTAAACATATAATATTTCATTTTGATTGGTGCAAAAGGCAGACCGCCTTGTATGAACACCAGTCCCATTATCATTATCCCATGGCATTATCTTCACTGAACAATATGGCGGGTCCTAAATCAGGCAGGAGAACTGTATATAATGCGACATGCCGTCAGCAGTTGATCACCGGAAACACAATACGAGTCCAATCCAACACACACGGGCAGGTCAAGCGTTAGAGGATTTTTTTCAGACGGTGTCAATGTCACCGTACGTCCTGATTAAGCACATTTCTGGCGTGATTTCTGTTATTACCCATCTCTGTAGCTATTTTAAGGCCTGTATCTCGGCTGTGGGGACTGTGAGAGCGTTGCTGAATTCAGGACAAAGGTCGACGACAAATCGTACACGTATATGAATCATTTTCTACAGTTTGTAATCATCGGGGGGCCTTTTCTCGAAACGTTCTTACGAACGTCTTAGCCTACGAACATTTCGTAGCTACATACCGGGTAATAAGAATCGTTAAGATTGTCCCACGGTCGTAAGAACGTTACGAGAATATGAGATATCTGCGTAAAAGCTATTCTTACTAATAATATACCATGATAGTTCCGTGCATAATGTCTATTACAAGTAATAAGTATGTCTCAAAGTTTACAACGAAGACCATTCTTATTAATTTAATTCTCCGGTATTATTTCAATAATACATGCTATAGTAAGAGTTCCATAAGTTACAGGTTAACATTGAAATCTTCACCAATTAATCCCTCACACAGGTACATATTTCAATGTATATCTGATTCTAGTATAGTCCTTTCTGGAAAATAATAGCATCGTTGATGGAATTGAATATTGAAGTAAAACATTTAATGAAACTCTAGACGTGTTCTGGACACACGTCAGAGACACATTCTCAAATCAGCTCTCAATCTATACACCGTTCTTCACCGACATGTTTGTCAAACTGGCCTAGGTTATTTACACCAATCCTCCAAGAACATGGTACCCGCTGGGTCCGAAAGGAAATGGTCAATGATCGTGAGAAATACCAAGTCTGTTCTGTTGACTGAACACAGACCGAGGTTGCTCCTCCTTCTTCTAAGATCAACAGGTTTACTACAGGGCTTTCCCGGCCGTTGCATTGAAACCCTTCAGAGTCTATCGAATGGTTGACCATTCGGCCAATGCAATTGAATCTATGGCCGTTGAGAATGAACGATGAAAACAATTTAAATGTCGCCCTTTAGTGTTGATTAGGACCCACAACCAGAGGGCCTACGTTGTGATTGTTACACTCTCCGCCATTCTCTAGGCCTTAATTGCACTCGCAATACACGACAAACCACCATTTGTGCGTCATCCTTAACAAATTAAATTCTTGAGTCGACGGCACAATAGTCATGGTTTTATGCTAAATCTATAACTTGGAATATGTTAGACTTTCTTTGTTGCAATTCAATTGGGTATCGATATGTTAACCACCCATCCGCTAAAGATGGACTACTCCGGAATTGGAACTGACCACTCGAGTTCTCGTGAATCTATATATCCCCGGGCACCGGAGACGTTTCAATCAAGCCAGAAACCGTTCGAGCTGTTCACATGCCAATATAAGAGTCTTGGAAGGACTCGCTGTATGATATAACGCTATCAATAAGTTGGTCGAGTCCGTCACCTTACCGGTGACCTATATGACACGTTACAAAGATTTCATGCCCCGGTAGGTCAACGCCTCAACCCATTACTCGGAATCTTTGTAGGGATTCATCTCATCAGCCCGGATATCGACAGCTAAGGCACTATGACGTTTTCCTGACATACAAGTCTACTTTAATCAAGCGCATACGGTCCGGAACATTCGTCCGGAACCATTGGAGCATCCCTCCAATTCCTGCCAACACCGGGTTTGCCGTTCTATTTGAAGGCGGGCAGCAGAATGTCCATCTTAAAAGCGGAACAATTATGTGTCAAGACTTCAATATGCAGGAGCGTGATTGGTTCGCATGGACTATTCTTGTAGCCACCGTACAAAGGGCCAGCGCGGAACATTAATGAAATTAACGGCACTGGTGTTGATGGCAGAACGTCAGGCAATGAAAGAAGCTCTAGGAAACACGGAACAATATTATCATGTCCAACGTGATACCGTAAGGACAAACCACTTCCATACCAACACTTTCAAGTACCATTGGCATTCTCACACTAACAATTACACGCAGAAACCATTCCCATATGGCATGCAAATACATAAATCATACTCCCACGTGTGCTCGCACATACGCGCGCACACACTCACGCACGGACGCACAAACACACTTAACATACGCATATCAAACTAATCAACCAATGCATGTTACACCAAACCAAGTCCGTCATTCAATATCAAAATGCAATTTGAACTATCACGGGAAATGTATACATGTATAGCCTTCCATATCAACTGGAATCCATGTCCACGTAAGCGACCATTTCATTATCACTGTCCAGCACTGTGGCGCTCAATTCAATGGAAGGCGGTACGAGTCCGGGTAGTCCGTAATTCCCACTGCAATGAGGACCTGCTCATCAATCACACACAGACACACCGTCTAGTTGGGGGTTGGCAACGGTCACAAACAAGTTCAAGGCTTTCGTCTACGAAACCGTATTACACAGGAAATGAAAGACTGCGTCACAGTTGTGGATGAATCAGACATGTAATGGCGATTAATGTTTCCCGTAGACCTCGCGTCGACGAGTGCATTTCTTTAAAGATGCTGCTCAGACGCTGCGAGATTTATGTTTGTCATTTTGTTTGGAGTCCAGTACATCATTAAAGCGCACTTGTAGGATCTGGGTCTAATGGTTTGATGTACCTCAGATGTACATATTCGATTGTTGAATACGATTGCGTAGGCTTGGACATATCTACTGGTATAACTTTAGACTTGTAGACGCATACAGTGCTATACAGGATTACACGATTTGTGATAGATTCCTTATTCATGGAGTAATCGTCGCATAATAAAGACAGATTCCGTTTTAACCGGAAGTTGCCCAAGCAATGACGTACTAGTGCGTGATTAGTGATTACCGAAATATAATTTAAATTTTGATCATATGGGATCTCCGGAAAATAATGTTAATAACTAATTAAAATGTGCATGTACATGTGTATTGCAATACAACCACTTCATCACATTTGAAATGTGGCCTGATTAGAATTGGGAATCATTGGTTGGTAAATTCTAATTTAAGCTGGCTAAACAATAAATAACACGAATACTTGAATGCATACATGAAAGTATATAGCTCGAAATTCCTCTAGTCTTCCCTGCTGACAAAAATAAACTATAAAATAAATATAAGTCTCCTATGGTCAGCAGGGAAGGCTAGAGGAAGCTCAAGATAAAGGGCATAGTACGATAGTTTCGTTGATATGAACCATGCATAGTTGACAATTGCAAGTATTTATGAGGTAATATTAGTTACCCAGCGTGATTTCCGGGGTGTATGTTTTTTTCTCTGAAATTTCTCGTACACCCCGAGACCGAAAGCTTCATGTTCACTGGGGAACAATGGGATGGTTTGAAAAATGGAGGGTCAATTTGAACACTAAATTATTTATTCACTGACCGACATATAATACGCTTCTGTAGAGCACTCGTAAATATGCCAATGTGTTCAATACAAGCAAAGAACAGATTGCTAAGACCTTATTGGACTGCATCTTAATCACAGATGGGAGAACACCATTTGTCCACGCTATGCAGGGGATAGAAGTCTGAAGATGACCAAAACTCATTTTCTGAATAATGGTGCTTATTCACACAGGCATTCATCTCGGTGGTGCAAAATGGTAGGGGGGAACCGCGACTTCAAGATCATCCCGGAGTGGTTCAATACTGGAACAATATTTACGGGATTGAAGTGTTCCTGACACGAGATCTGATTCCGACCTTTGTAATTGTCCACCCAGTTCTATTAATCGTCATTAGCATCGAGTGAAAGGGGATAAATCATTAATTGCTAATGGCTTCTGTTGGGATCTCGGTACGTCGGCACAATTCGCTGTCTGCCAACGCACTCATAAATCAGGGGTGTAATTCTACAACGTGAGAACGATCAGTGATTGGGCCAGCCTAGGACCGAGGCTTCTGTGAAGGGCTTAAATATGCATCTCGATAAATATTATTGGGAAAAGTTTAGATAAAAGCCGGGGAAGCAATTACCTTATTGAATCAAGGTATAACGGACGTCCTTTTCGTTATCCTTATGGATTAGCTGAGAATAATGAGTAATAGGGATAGTCGTCATATTCCGGTACCCGTAGGGCAACAAGTTTAGCCAGGGATTTGCTTCAAGCGTTTCCAGCATATAGTAAAGCTCTATCTAAATTAAGCGCATTACCGTACCGATGAATGGAATTAAATGCTGCGCATAAAATATGAGACGGTGAAATGGTTACACATTGTTATATTCAAGATCTAGTGAGAAGCATTGGACTTGGGAATTAAAGGGCTGTGACGAGCGGCCGTTATATCTACTGTATAGTGTCCTGATATAAAGGACGTCTTTGGCAGCGTACGATGAACATGACACTATTTACATGACTAAACCTTCATTCGAAACATCAGAGTCCTTATTCTGTGTGTACTCCCCGTCCAACATAACAGTTATATCCCGGCAACAATAACTAAACATGACAGATTAGAATCTCCGAGATATCTCCGTATTTGATCATTCTAAAAATACGCTAAACCTGGCATCAATCGATCCATAATTTAATCTCTTACACCTCAATCAATGTGTTTTCATAGTCGACTCGTGTTAGCGTCCTAGGGCATATTTATGCGGCTGTGATATGAGGCTAATCTGGAATAATACATGTATTGCGTCCATAAATTGTCCTCGATTTACGGCAATGTTTCACGTAACGATCGCTGTCTACCGTAGTGTTGGTGGCCGGGGTGTTCACAATATTACAATAAAGCCGGTAAATAATGTTTCCATGTTTTTCGATCAGTGTTGCCTGGTGTTTATCCGTCTTATAAATACGGTTTACAGTGGACGTAAGGAGTTGGATTTTCATGCAGTTTTCAACACTATTTTATTAAGAATCAACCATCAGTTCAAATATGGTGTTTAAAATTGACAAATTTTAACTGATATTTTTATATGGTATTGTTAAAAGCTAGAATTATATACTAGTAATCTAGGAAATTCCAACTGAATATTCTAAAAATGTTCCAATATAACGTTTATTGATTGTTTTCAAAATTAGTATTTTACATTTTTTAATTACCAAGCCAATGAATGATCTGCTTTCAAATCATAGAGTTTTCTTTTTGTAATAAATATAACATGTTCAGATTAATCTCAAAACACTCATGAGATGCTACAGTTACAATACACCGCCGATGCATAGACTTAACGGAACATACTACTAGTAATATAAGTGTACAAACACTTTGAGACCAGTGTATGAGCTCACAACATTCAATACAGAACACGAAATACGACATTTCGATCCAAGAGAAGAGCATGACACAGCACAGTGGGCACGGCCAATGTAGAATGTTTGATTTGAAAGATTTATCAACGTTGGGAGAGTTGGTATGCGATGAGTATTTACGCCTGGATGTCTGCGACTGGCCAAGGGAAGATGCTTCTCTGAACTGTTTGCCCCAGGTAACGACCAGTGCCTCACAACACTTCTACCAAACAGAATTTCAGACTCCAAAACAAGATTGGTGGACACTCCACGATTGATCGGCTCCAGCATACGAGAGATTCTATCGAGCCGATTCTCATTGAAACCAGTCTGAAAAGGAAGTTCTTGACGACTATTTACCCAAGTTGAATGATCCGGTAACATTGGACATATCTGATAACTCTTGCTGCGTGCCATACTGATAATGCATACATAAAAACATGCACATTTAAACTAAAATACAATATCTGCAGTTTAAAGTTATGTGGCGTATTAATATGGATACCCTTCATGTGTAGACTATGATGAGGACATTTGATTTAGTCTTTTTGAAAGAAGTGGAACCGGATGTAGAATAAGGATGTCCTGAAACTCGATTTGTCCGTGTCCAATTACGGTGCTGCATCTAATATCACCCCCAAGATATTTCCTCCATTTGCTCAAAGCGGTGCACGGTGATGTTTGTAAATACTGCTTCAGTTGAGCAATGTGCCCCCCGGGCGGGATTAAATCGATCGCGCCAAGATAAGTTTTCCTTCTATTGGGAACTGGAAATTGCGAACCAATTTATTCTCTCAAAATGTGTCTGCCACCCTCGTTCTTCCCCGTGCACACTTCTATGTAAGATTACAGAGTACCACTTATGTGTTCATGCATATTAAAGAAGTTCTAAACCTTTCACATGAGGCCATATTTCTACACTTATGTCAATATATGGTATCGGGGAAATTAGTGGCAGATGCCATTCGCTTATGTTCACTAAATTATAATATACATTAATGATTATATCGCAGTTCCACATGATTCATACGTCAATACAGAGGAATGTAATTACTCTGTATGCATACCTGAAATAGAAAATACTATGTTCATCCAATCAAACAATAGTATTTACAGAGTAAACACATGATTTCGTATTATAAATATATCAAGTTATGTCAGTCCATAAATAAAATATAAAAACAATACATGGACACCTGACAAATACGTTTTAGTACGAGACTCGCATAATATTGAACAATATTGCGACTGGATGATAGAAATAAAAGAAACGTTTTTACACACTAATTATAGTCTTAAAGAACCTATCAAAATCCAATGTTCCATTAACACATATTGGCCATTTTGTAAGAAACATATACAGATCTAGGTCGTGAACAACGTTCATTTATAATGATACAAACTGACGCTTCAGCTAACTTAGTTGGCATGCTAACACAGCCTGTTCGCGCAGTCGCTGTGAGGTGCCGTCGCTGTGCGGTACAGATAAGCGTCACTGTTTATGGATGGTGAATCAAGCGGAAGCGAGGCGCTGCTTGGAGTTAACTATCCAGGTAATGACAGGAGCGCCAGCGCTACAACAGCTGTCGACATGTTCAACAGTAAAACACGACGTCCGTCACAGTAACCGGGTATAAAACTGAATCGTGTCGACTACCTGCAATTTCCAAAATGTATTGCGAGACAAAACAACTTCACTGGAGATATGAGAACGCTTTCGGCAGCCTTGCAAAAAAAAAGACCTCGTAAAGTACGAGAGTTATTGCATTGAAAATGTTTTCGGTATGAAAACATCGTCAAAGAGGACATGGCCCCGAATGAAATATATGGCAGTGTAGTCGTAAAGAGTTGTCGTTGAAGATTGTATCGACATTATTACGA
Organism: Lepetodrilus tevnianus; assembly: GCA_032361465.1. Lineage (NCBI taxonomy): Eukaryota > Metazoa > Mollusca > Gastropoda > Lepetellida > Lepetodrilidae > Lepetodrilus > Lepetodrilus tevnianus. The sequence continues at coordinate 10,189 of JAUTBX010130866.1, read as the reverse complement.
TGGACGCTGGGTAGTAAATTCGGTTAATTGAAACATAAATACAATGCGTCGATGACGTTACTAAAATGTGCTTGACCGCATATAAATTACACCGGTAACTATGGAATTACACTATTATTTTTCTATTATCATCATCATAATCATCATCATCATCATCAGCAATATTTTAAGGCAACTATCATTTAATTATTTTTATATTTTAGTCTGGATATTTACGCAATGTGCAATTGTTTCATATCAAAGCTTTCTCAGAGGTGTAGACATGAATAAGTATAGCACGACTAAGCATACATTAGTTGTATGGTCCACTGTCACGAATACTAAATGCACATACAAGATTCAGTGCAGTGCTACTGGAACTGGGTCCACTCCTGCCATCGTATTAACGGCCAGATGGATATAACAGAAGAACAGACATTACAGACAATGATGCCCGTAATACATCAAGTAAGGTGCGTATTATCAAGGCTAGGCATCCCTAAGAGGAAGTTGATTAAATTAGTTCACAGTTGATAAGTGAACACGTGATGCGGTATCTAGGTAGAATTCTAAATATTAACCGCTAGGAACACTAATTATTAAACAAACTAAAGCCATAACTACTAATAACCATAACCCTGTCGTGCCCTGAGGCCCAGTTCCTAAGCATGTCAATGACCCATATTTATGGGCAATGTTCAAAACATGCGCGCGGATACACGACTTCCGGACATGACCCGATGTCGTTTTCCTCAATGCTTATGAAATGCCGAAAGGCCTAACCGGAACTGAAAATAACATACTTGGATAAGGTGATCGAAACACTGTACTGCCATTAGCGTTATAATGGTATTTTTATAACATTGTAGTACAATAACAAACGTAATTTACTACGATTGGACGAGCTTGTCAATAACGTTGTAGCGCCACAGAAATCTCACGTTATTTTTGGCGACAACCCAAACCGGAAAATTAATAAATACTACTATATACAAACTTGTTCAGAATCAGGAAATTGATGTTGCCAGACATACACATAATTACGTTCAGAGTTATCTCCCTTGAAATATAAGCAGTTGCCTTCTTCAATCTCAGAACGTCAACATTATCGGGTTCAGTCCCGCCACAATTGATGAACATTGACAGTTCAAGTGTAAAAAGGGGTGCGACGATGTTCAATTTAGAGTCAAATTACAATTTGGGTCTATTATTACAATTGACTCTGCATACGTTTGTGAATGCACGTATGCGTGCGCGCCAGCATGTGTTTGTGAAAGACAAATCAGAACGCGAGACGACAATCCATAAGTAAAGCAATTAAAATGAATCAAACCTGAAATGACGATTCATTCCAAAAGACCATCCCGATTGTTTGAAATGGTACCATTCGGGCAATTCGTGTTGGAAAATATTTATCTTTAATTTCCTAGTCCGGCCAGATTAAATCAAGATAACGTGTAAGTCAGATTGTTGCAAACACTACTGAAATTAAGTGTCGATCTATCATATTATATCAACTCTATGACATCTGGTGACGAATTCAATTGGATATTGGAAAGTAAAATATGAGATGTGATCAAACATTGACCATCACGTTGAATAGACGATGACTCGTAGCAATAATCAAATATATTTAATTTACAGTCACGCGGAGTCTGACTTGCGCTGGTTCGATAGATTATGACACATGTGATCAATTGGTGTACACGGGTCTATTCTTTGAATCAATAAAGCCACTGGCATGAAGTTGTGGCACCCCTGGCTTAGAGAGTTGGACTAATCGTGATGGCGATTGAATGACTTTAGTTCGACCACTGTCTATGCCCTATGCTCTATTCCTAGACACTCTTATCTCTGTAATCTTAAACTGTGATAGCACCGATGTCAGCTGCCAATGTTGCCAAAGCTATACACACCTAACCGTTCAACATCCAGACCGATAATCCATTCATTCAACGTACAAATCTTCGATAACATATTTGATTGGATTTTCGGCTCAAACAGCTGTCACTGGATTTGCGATGTCAGATTGTTGTGTCTAAGTAGTTTGAAAGGTCACGATGGACCCAATCGCTCCATGTATATTTGACAATCGTCTACAACTAAGGATTGTACAAGAGACTTTGCAGCGACGTCCAGTGATCAAGACTGTCTGGGAACTTCTATACGAAACGTAGTAACATTGTAGACGCTATCTCTAGTATTAGCCGTAGACCTTGGCAAAGACGTTTCGTAGCATTTTCTTATGTAAAAACCTTTCAAAAATGGTTTTAAAATATTTATAAATCGAAAACATTGCTAAGAAACGTCTTTGACAAGGACTAGCATTAGCCGTAGACGACATCATTTCGGAGGCTGGAGTTATCGTAGAGCTATTCTCTTTCGTACAGGAGTCTCCTGATTTCGAGCTGGTACTGCTTCAGTTTGGGGTATTGTCCGAAGTTGGGGAAGAGAGATTTAATTATTATGTCGGGAACGTTTGTCCACTGACGGAGAAGGGGGATCAGGACAGTAATCGGCCATGGCCGAGGATAGCTACACGTCGGCCAAGTCTACTAGTACACTGACGCACGTTGCATTAGCAGGGTTAATGTGCTAAACCCAGTCCGTAATGCTAGTGAATTAAGTCTACATCAGAGACCTTATAGGCATAATATATTGCATTACTGCCATGTCACACATTTGGTAATATGCACGTCTTTCGTGCTTCACACACGCATAGAGGTGTGGTGCTAGTTTAAATAAGGTAATTATCCGGATAAGCATTCATTTCCGGTGTGACAGGAAGTCGATATAATGAGATCACTATGTTTGCTTTCTTCTCCCTGGCTATTGACAAAGGGCTGTATTTCTGAACTTGCGCTCCTGTAGTTCATAACGGCGCCAAGAAACGCTGATAAGAAATCTTAATTTTTAGTCTAGACATTCATTTCCTTAGAATACCCTAAAATAGAGTTATGGAGCTAAGTCAAAGGCATATGCAAACTTCACATTTATAACAATTTAGAACATTCAGTTTATTCAGATGCACTAACAGTACTAATGAGAACAAAACAATTTGAAGTGTTTCCCCACAACCGTTTATCTGGTAACTTCATTAACTAATAAGTTCAACCAGATATAGGTCGAGTCTGATTTGCAATAAATTTTCTTAACATTCGACATCAATTCTAATCATTGGCGTATGTTCAACGTGAAGATACACTCGACGCCTGAAAGTTAATTAAAGTTGGAATCACTTGGAAAGGTGCCAGAAAAGATGGATATTGTGAAGTTTGGTCAACGTCCGGATAAATGCGAGTCCAGTTTCCTCTGGAAGTACAGGAAGACCAGACTAAAGTCCAGACACCATCGATATTAGTCAATATCTACACGAGGGGATATATCATATATATTTATGTATATCCGGTGGCTACTCAATTTGCTGTTAAGAACGTTGATATATGAGACTGGAATCCTGTTACACAATGTAAGAATAGCGATTGCAAATAACTTTCTATTGCACTCGTAAGTGTATTAGGTGGAGAGTGGATCAACCAATATAGGAAGTGTAGGTTTAGCTATATTATATCGTATTATTAGTGCAAGAGGTACATTATTATTCAGAGTAGATAGGGCATCTTTTGAGAAAAGTCGCAAAACAACGACACATGAAGTTTGTTTATGTACATAGACTATGTTTGTCAGCTGGTTAGAAGGGTACGCTGTGATTAGTCCTCGGTCAGAGGGTTGAGGTCACACGCTACTGATTTTCTAGCAGAATGTAAAATAAACAAACTGACTGCCCGGAAAATCAGCTGATTTATCGATAACAGATCATCTGGAATTATATCAATTAGTGTACATGTCATAGGATCCTTGTTTAGGTTTATGCAACATAAATGTCACCGTTGAGTCATTATAAATATCATGTGCTGACGCATTAGGGATAATGGATAGGTAAATCAACATGTATTGTCAACATTACGACAATGCTATCAATATGGATTATGCAATTACTGGTTCACTAATGGGGAAAATACCTATATTGTTAAATCATCGATCTACATATTTGCTTTCAGTGTAACGGTATGCATATATTGACAACACCTGAAGACAGTATTCTAGAGTTTAGAGATGAACACAGAATGCAACTTAAGATTCCTGTCTAGGGTTCTTCTTTGAATGGATATCATGATTTGGACATTTGCTTAACAACGAAAGTTTACTTTGCATCATTGCATGGCACAGACGTTGCATCATTTCCAAATGCTGAGATGAAATTATCAATTTCCATTAGTTTTGTGGGCTATTTCTGCATAGAAAACACTGAACACACATGTATACACTACAAAGTACATGTCTATTGTCATTATACAACCTACCGTTGAAACATGTGATAAAGGTTTATTTAATTACTGGACATGTTTATTACTGTGGTAGCACATGCATACAAAACATAGTGTAAAGCAACTTAATGGACACCTCTGGTAAATGTTCACAGCATATTTGCATTAGAGTTCCAAGAACAGTTTGCAACTCATTGGAAAGTATCCTCTTGCATTCCTTATTAAATAATCCTAAAACGTATTGCAGTGCTGGTCTGACAAGAATGCACACTGCCAATATTGAATTTCATGTACATTTACGCCCATCTTTCATGTGCTATCGTCTACATTATAAAGACATCTTTCAGAGGCGGTTTACATGGAATAACATTATGAACAGCAAATTATATTTGGCTGATAGTTCTTGGGTTTTACCCCGGACACATCTATCTAATTCCTATATAGACAGACAAGGAAACAATTGATAATAAAACTGCTGAATTATTCCCGATCGTCTTGCGGACTCCCAACTGTGCTGTTTGTTTCTATTTCAGATATTTTGAGCGACAGATAATTTCCTTCCCCCACAGCATTAGACCATGGGATCTGATTACAATCTCAACAGCAGGTTCGTCGACAGGAGGATGTCATTAAATAGCAGTCAGGGTGATGACTAGTTCTCAGGAAAGTATTACCACTCTAAGGAAGCAGATTACATCAGCGTGAAGACCTGGAGGTTCAATGCTGCCAGTAGCGAGTCTGTTGAATGCCGAGACTAAAGCCACCTGGATAGAGTGAGTGGTAACACAATGTAGTTGACAAGGCGAACACGGGCACTAATAGATAGTTTCAGCATTTAGTGTAAGGTATTTAAACAACGTTCCTGAAATATGAGAATAGCTGTAGTTGCAAGTCTTCTAACATATTTGTATTATAGTGCAACATCAAACGACGTAGTGAGTTATATCGTGAAGAACATTATGGAAATAGTATATCTATTTGTGGGGAAAAACATCCCAATATAAATATTTAACACAAATACCCATACACATACACATATTCAGTTGGTTAATCATAGTTTAATATACTATTTCTTTATAAGGAGATACACGCGTAAACGAATGATGGAGTTCCTAGGATTCAATATCGTGTAGTTTACCTCCACGTGGGTAATATAAAACACATACCCTAATGTGACGATTGCATTCGCAAGTCTAGATCTGATGATTTGCCTTCGCGAGTGTTGAGGACTGCCTTCACATGCATACACTCTCTAGTTTTTCGATGAGTGTCTCCACGAATCTGATGATTTTCCCTGAATAATTGCCTTTAGTCGGATAAAACGTCTTCACGAGTTTCAGGATCACCTTTACCCGGATATACACCAACGATGATTGCATTTGACGTCTCAAGTTTTGATGATTGTCTTCAATAGTTTCAGGATTACCTTCACGTGGTTAACAAACACGTACCACCGCGAAGATAGGCCAATTCGCTACTTTTACGTAGAAGTATAGATGTAGGTTTGGTGACTGCCTTCGCGAGTTTGATACGTCACTGTACCAGTGAGGGATGGCACCTTCTCTACCTTTGGTTGGATACATACCGATGAACGTTGCCTTCACGGATGAGGTTTGCTATCGCGTGAATAAGCCACGTTGCAGTACCCAATACCCATGAGTATCGCCCTCTTTACTACCTTTACATTGACAACGAAGAGGACCTTTGCACGTGTTATGATTGCCTGCACATGGCATGGATACACCACGTTGCGATACAAGTGAGTATCGGCTCTTTCCCTACGAAGAGGACCTTTGCTAGTTTTATGATTGCCTTCGCATGGATAAAACACGTACCTGAGTTTGAGGATTGCTTCCTCCGCCGTGTGCGCGTAGTGGGCCTTTACATGATTGGACAGATCAGGGTTGATCCGACTTAGGAAGGACTCTACGGCACTGGACTTGATCAGGGAAACCTTCTTGGACAACAGCTGAAAACAACATGATGTACGCCTTATTACCAGACATAGAAATTACTGCATTAATACAGTACAGCATTGCACTATTCACCATCACATTACAACTACGCCTACTACAATTGCTTTGCACTTTTCTACAACAACTAGATTTAGTAAGATTTGCATCGTGCAGTCTTGACTGAATCTTGTACATTTGTATACATCACATTTCTTTCCGAAATCCTCGATAGACTGCTAGTTTAGGTTCACGATCATTAATCTTAATGCAGACGCTGCTTATTGATATAACATTTAGATGTAGTTACACTGCCAACATAGTCTAGTCATATTATTTACCCTACAACGTATTTATTTATTGTCGTCGCAAGTCTGTGTATATTCGTGAAATTACTCACAGTTTCGGAACATGCCCTAAAAGTATTCCATGGAATCAGAAACGGAAATGTGTCGGAAATGATCGAATCTTGTAAAGAAACCTGCGATAAACCCTTGACACAATGACATTTGATTGATAGGAAAACACAGATTATCATTTGCTTCATCAAGGTTCATCAGTCCAAGCCAGACATCCGCAGAATAAGGCGTATTTGCAAAGAAAACGAGGTCCAGATTAAGTTGTCAATCGCGGACGAGAAAATCATCGCTGTGTCAGACTGGTATAACACTTGAAGACAATATATGGGTACTCGATCAGATATACCATGCACTCGCTATATATACATGCCTTGGACATATCAGAGACCCAAAGGTTAGACTGTAGTTGATTGTATAGACGGCATGGGGTCGGATCTCGTCACTTGACCACGAAGTTCTTATATTCCTTACCAGTTATTCTGACTCGTCCGGTGACTCATCGTGTTGATTCCCATTCCATTGGTCATGTCAAGAAGCCGAGCTACTTACACTACTGTCACAAATTAATTGTTTTCCAGCTATACATTATATTTATTAAATAACTCCACCAGAGGTTAGACTCCCAAAATCGAATAAGCATTATTTATATCCCACATTATTTTGATATTATCGTTGAAAACCATTGCAGAAATGGCAAAGGATCACGCGATGCTCATTTCAAATTCGATTCGGAAATTCAGCTTTTAGACGCCATGGATTCGATCCATGCGGGTTCATTGGAAACAAGTGATAGAGCATCAACATTAGCATTGTGTAACTAAAGGCTTTAGAGATCTGTAATTCAAATTTGTCATGTGGCTTAACAAAAAATATATATCTCAGATTTTGACAGCGTATGTCAGAATCTAGATTTGAGAAGTTATATTTTTAATCGATTGACCATTTGTTTGTTGAAAGCCCTGGATGTTTGACTGATTGTAATGCTGCATTAGGTTAGTTCACTTAACCCGAACACATAATTCTAAGGGGAAAACATTCTTAAGTTTACTTTCCTCAGTCTATAGCAAATGTTAAAATGGTGGATATTTTATAGCAGTAGTTTCAAACTGTCAAGGGTAGCACTTTCAGAATTCACTCGGAAGAAGAAATGAGAATTTAATTTTCATTCCATTACGAAGATGTGAAAGCAACTTGACAATCGCCTGTGGAATTTAAGCGATCTTAACAGCGTCTCACTACTTTATGTCACTTGTCCAAATTGAAGATGGTTAGCATCATGATTTAGTGTTAAACGGGTTAACAGCTTTCTTTAAATACAAATACACTTCAGTCTCCACGGGGGTGTCTCACAAATTAGTTTAGCTATCGCTACATATACAAGTACATATCTAGATGTCATCATTATATTTGCCAAGCAATATCGCTCGTGTGCGGCCAGAATTAGACTACCAAAGCAAGAGACTCAGGTCCAAATCTCTGCCTCGGCGGTCTGTCCTTACTTTCTATCATCTGAGCTGTGGGCAACACGTTGACACAGCTTGTATTTCTTGGCAATGCTCACTTGAACTCTATCGTTAGTATGACTAGTTTATCAGTATTTGCAATGGTCACGGCATCAACTAATCAATTACGGGCTAGCTCTCTTTTAGACGATCATTGAAATACTGTCAGTGGGTATATCTGTGAACATCCAGCTGAATGTATCCGACATAGAAGCACTGATGTGTTTGTAGTATTCCCGCTGACAGACAGTCATAGACCCAATACAGAGTTCTGTACTCCTTAGGACTTCGAGAGGAAAAACGTGCATCCAGACACGATGGCGGCTTGTCCTGCGTTTCACGAAACGATAATAACCCTCTCGTAGCCCAGGGTCTACTTTCCTGACGTTCTCGTATCCTAAATACTGTTCTCGTAGTGATTTAGGATCTCCTAGTGGAAGCAAAGGGAGACATACTCAGGCGTAAATCAGAGAGTACTCCCTGTCCTACTAATCACAACGACAATGCAGCGTAAATTGATTTACGCCAAGCCTAAAAGTACGACCTTATAGTACGTGCATTGTTGATGAGAATGTATCGTCATTTCCAGCCCACTGAGTTTAGTATAAGTTGCATGGAATTTATGCCATTAATGCCTTCAAAAAATAACTGGTGATGAACCGTCAATGTCTAATAAAGATTACTGGAGGGAAAATACGTATAACTCCAGTCGTTTAACATATCGGCCAAAAAAAGGATCTTGACAATCGGTGGCATTGAGGTTTTCTTTGAGAGTAGGGTATGAAAGACCGGCCAAATATTGAACCAAAATTCACAGTCGCCTGCATAATCAACGGTTAGATATCTAATACAGCGATCAATATGTAAACTATCCCATTTGTGTTTGTCAATTGCCGAGCGCGGAGACATTTTGAAAGGCTCCACGAGTCTTGGCTAAATTATTGCCTTTTCGGCAAGTCTGAGTTATAAGAAACTATTCTCCGCCACGATAACGAGTAACGCAATTCATGTCTATGAATAGCCTACATGTCGTCAATGTATGCAAGTCTAGCGATGGGAGCGCTGTATAAAATACCCTGGTGATTGTGTAACCCATTCATGTAGAATTGAAAGTAACGCGTCCAGGCAGTCGAGCGACCATTTATCGTCATAGTGAAGTTGCTAAGAGTAGATTCCGTCACGGAAGGGACCGATCTTGTACGCGCCGTGCCGAAAATAACGTCAGCCGTCGTAGACTATCGTGACAGAACTTGTATCGTGCGGCTCCATTCTTGGCCAAACTTCTGTAATGCATACAATTTGGTTTATTTGACAGACGTTTCAATGGCCAATCGCAGACAGCTCTCATTTAATTAGCGCCACCTAGTGGCTAATTAAAGGATCACATCTCGTCCTGTTTCCTTGGGATCCTCTTCGGCGTTAAAAGGCTGCCCTGTTCTTTAGCATGTTCGTCTGGGTAGGTAATGGATGATGACAGCTGGCATGCGAACAGACATAGTAAGCCAATTGTTACAGGCGGTAGACTTAAAAATAGCTCACTGACTGATGCCATTCTTTAGATCATCGACGTTACCAAGTCTTTAGTAGCATGCGGTAGGGGTAATCTGCTCCGTTCAATATGTATGTTCATAGATTTGATTTGGTTGTGTTGGACGGAGATAAGAGGGTAGGGAAATATACGTTACGTATGTAGACCTGATCTCGAGGAGCCATCCCGCCCAACTAGTGTAACTGTAGTCTGTTTTGGAGAAGACAAGGTAAAGGATTCGAACACGAAACCTTATGCTTAGTAGATCGATGCGTGAACTGTACAACGTGAACTATGCTATTAGCTACATGGTTTAAGGAATTGTGAAACACTCCATGGTCTCACATGAAGGCTAACCTACACATTAAACTCTATTCGATGCCATACATTATTCCGACAATGAAAATTGCCCGCTATCATTATTTACAGTCAAAATTGGCACCTATGATTATTATATTATATATACTTCTGATTTGTTATTGGAATGCTGTTCGCCATAACAATATATATATATATATATATATATATATATATATATATA
>JAUTBX010130756.1:6049-16228 GCA_032361465.1 Lepetodrilus tevnianus | reverse complement strand
ACTTATAAACTTGCCACGCAACATTATGTCTCAGTTGATGAAAACAAGGGGAATTACTCTTGCACAGTTTACCTTGGCCTTGAGAAGTCATGCTCTATGAACAGTGGTAACTTTCAAACTTGCTTATGTTTATATACAGCGTACCAGATAATAGATATTTCATGTTTTCTGATCACATCCTCTGATGAGAATGTATTTCCATATAAGTTTTGTTTTGTTTATTTACTATATCTGTGCTATGGCCTGATAGCAGTTTCATAGCATTTCATTGGCAATGCAAATTAGCTTCCGAATTTGAACACCAAATCATGTCACCACTTAGTATGTCAACCAGCTGAATTTGTGCACCATTTGTGCACCATTATAATTGTACACTTAAGCCAATTTTGGTCAAACTGCCGCACCTAGAATTATATCAAATATCAAAGTCAGCTCAGAATCGGCATACCCAAATTATATAAAAACATGTGTCTGCCATATCCTACTACAAAATGCCTAAATAATATTTTTTTTAGGCACATGTTCAGGAGTTCCTACCAGTCTATTTGTAGAAAACACAAAGAACTGAGAGCCTTACTTGTACAATAAATGAAACCAAGGACAACTCCCGTTGCAAAAAGCGTAAAAACAATAATCAAGTGTGGTTCCATTACTTGTGCATCTGCTCGTTGTTTCCATATAGTTTCACATTTGTGTGCTCCTGTTCCCATTCATATGCTCTTGTTTCTCAGTGAGAGACATAGTTTCATAGTATTTACCCATCCTTTCAGATAATATAAGCACTCTTATCTTATGGTTTAATTTCCCAACGGAGCGGGATGTAGCCAAAGGTTCCAGGTTCAAATCCCGCCCCGAGCGCCCGGCACCAATGTTCGCGAAAGTTACCTTTCTGACGCGATATTGATAGGATCCACTGACTGTAGGGTAGTAATGCAGTTATCATTCTTGGTCTTGTCAGTACCAGCTGATGCTCGCAGGTTTACGAATTCAAAAGTAAAAATAAATAAACCTTCGCTATTGTTAGTTCGGTATTTGTCCCTCATAGTTGGAAGGCCTGAGTTGTAGGCTTGTATGACCTTCACCCTTGCATCCTAGAATAGTCTTTGGTATATATTTTGTGGTGTAATATGGTTGAGCAATTGTTTATTACATGTATTAGTTTTGGTAATTACTGTAATAACATTACTTGTTCATCTCAATTTAGCTAATGTTTTCATTCTTGCTTTGCAGCACATGGTGCAAAACCAGATGACCCCAACATACACATATCCACAGGCGGGGGTGCCGGGTGTTGCGGGCCTCGCAGGGGTTGCAGGGGTGCCCACGGTACCCGGCGTTGCAGGGGTGACCACGTTAGAGGACTACCACCATCAAGTCGTCAGTCAAGCCGCCAGTGCACCCACATCTGAACCACAGACCACCATCTACACATCGCCTGCTGCTGTCACACCCAACGGAGCAATAGAGCAGCAGACGGTAAGGGCAGCTCTGCCCTTTAATGTACGTCGTCGTCGGTCTGCAAGTACCATTGCATGAGATTTTTTTTATGTGGTTCTGGATGTCGATTACTAGTTTGGATTAACTTTTGGTGTTGGGTTGATGTATATGACTGAGATAGGCTCAGCATCTGTCCATTACTGAAAGGTAATGGAGCCATTGCTTCTCAGTCATGGATAGATACGAGGCCATTCTCAGATTTAAAATACACTCAATTGAATTGTCTTTAACAAAATTGCATTCATCATTAGTTTGTGTTGTAACCCTAGTGAACAAAAATGACTGAAACCGATAGTTTTCAAAAAGGGAGATTGGAAATGTTAGTTTCTCATAGGGAGCCTCAATTAACCTTACGCAGCTGTCAATCTCCTAGGTAGTGATGATACCCGTCAGCCAATCAGAATACAGGTACACTTAAAGCTGGGACTAACTTGATTAGCCACGTGGCAAGTGTCTGACAAACAACATTGTTGCAAGGCTAGCATAATGCAGGTGAAAACTTTGTATTCAGGTATAAATGACATCGTGAAACCATGTTGAGTGGAAGAAATGCCAACAGGAATGTTCTGTATTGACCCTATCGTCTGTTTGCATGATTAGCACGTGGAAAAGCTTGCCGTACATTTTGAGGGGGGCGAGGCTTCGCGTAAGGTCAATTCTGCTCTTGCCATGTGATATGTTGTTCATGTGTACCTCGTGCAATCGGTCATCTCTACATATAGTATGCATTTGCATGAACACGTCATGGTGCATGTGCAATTAATGGGTGCTGCTCACTGTTTCAAGAGGCTTGATGAATTTGTGTGTTTTGTCATAGCCTGCATGACTCCAGTGGTAGAACATAGAGGATTCACAATTCAGAAATATTGAGATTCATCCTGACTACTGTCAAGGAATTTTATGATTTGTAAGTAGTGCTTGTTTGAAAAGTATGTCGAAAACACTACAATATTACAGCATTATTCTGATATGTCACACAGCTCTCTATAATTACATACCGGGGTATATAGGATAATATACAGGAAACGGTCAATTTGTGAAAAAGAATGTCTGAATAGTACATTATCTGACTTGGAATACAGCGCACATTTCACGTGCACTTTGTGGGTGTGCCTGTTCTCCAGCTGGGTTGTCACACACATGTCCTGTTCCATTCACTTTGCGTGAACACATCGTGAACACATCGTGAAACACATGCTGTTGTTGGCTACTGTGACAGTTTCAATAGATTTGATGAAATTTGTTTGATTTCTTTGTAACTTGCATATCTTCGGTAAAGCATAGGAATCGTGACTTTGATCCAGACTGTAGTCAAAGATATTTTGCACTGCAGTTTGAAATGTACAAGTTGGCAATCTCAATTGATTAGTAGTAATGTAAGTATAGGATAACATTCTAGTACGGTAATAGACGATTCGTGAAAAATAAGTGCTTTTCACGAATTGTCTGTTACGAGGATGGTTATCTGACTTAAAATATGGCATGCACGGTGCATGAACACACCGTGAAGCACGTGCTGTTGCTGAATAACTGACTGTTTCAAAAGACTATAAATGAAGCTTGGTTTCATTCTTTGTAGCCTGCATAGCTCAGGTGGTAGAAGTCTCGAGTTCGGTCCTGACTGTAGTCAAGATATTTTTCAAATCTCAAATGATAGATTTCAAAATTCTACATTCCTGAATAACAATAAACAGAAAACTACATTCCTGAAAAATAATCGATAGATTTCCAATGGACAAAAATTGATGCATGAGCATCAAAGTAACAGCATGGACATAACAAAATAATTTTAAAATAGCACTGGACATTCTTTAGTTTCTTGGCCATTTAATTATTTTATATTCATTTATTTTTTAACACTAACAATGCCAATGATGTGCATGTACAATAATACAGTGTAATAATTATTAATCATAGTGCAAAAGAAATATATTTTTCAATGTAAAATTCCAGTGTTATTACCAACAAGTAACGTACGTCTAGATTACTATGTGGTTTGGTTATCTCTTATGAATTTCTCATAGCATTTACTTGCTTTTATTGGTATAGGTATTGTTTGGGCAACATTTCAACTTTATTTTGTTTGGAATTTTCTAGAAAGACATTTTGAAAATTCGGAATATTTAATTTTTGCAACTAAAAGCTAGAGTTAAGTATATTTAGGCCCACATGAAATTTGGCACATGTGCCTACAAATTAAGATATTTTGAATTTGAATTCAATAGTGGTGTAGTCTCCAATGTGCTAAACAGTTAAACGTCCCCTATGGGGTCTACATGTGGGTCAGTGTATGCATTAATGCATTGTGTGTACATATAATGCGTTATTCCGGAGAAGGACTGGGCCCAATTTTGGAGTAAAAGTTTCCTTTTCAAAATGGTGCTTTTCAGTAATACATGTATACCGAAACACCGGGAGTAGTTTTCTATAATATTATATTTCTATGGTTAGAAGTTGTACTTTGTCCAAAGTTTACTTGTAGCATTTGAAAAACTATGTATAAATCTATGTAATTTATTTTGCGCTGTGAAATGTTTCTATTTGTGGTAACAGCACTGACAAGTTTACTGATTAATTGCTTACCGTATTACTAATTGCATCTGCTGTGATAGTCTAGTTACTTTTATACCGAGTATATCATGCCTCTGTTTATGTCAAACCATATGGAAAAATAACTACTGTACTAGTATATTGTTTATGAATTCACACTTTTTTCACCATTAATCTATCTCAGTTCTATTGGGTTTAAAACATTGGGGGCAATTTGCTCTCATTATTTCAGAAATTATTTTTAGAAATTGTTAAATTTTAGAAAACAATTGCTTGCAATAACTTGTACCTGTATTACTTGCATTATTTCAGTTATTACAACATCAGTTTAGTGTTGTAGACGGCAACTACAAGTTTCCGTATCTTGTTTACAGCAAACTGATTTGCCAGTAGAAGGGGAGATTCAGCCCTCATCCCCGCAGCCCCAGGCTTCCCAGGGATCTAGCTCAGGACCAAAGAGGTTGCATGTATCAAATATACCCTTTCGCTTCAGAGAAGCTGACTTGCGGCAACTTCTAGGGGTGCGTATACCATTATTCAGGAATGTTACTGGTTGTAAATTTGAAGATTCATCCTCATTAAACAATGTTGCATCACCAGATATTTTTAAAGAATTATTCTTATATCCTCCATTTAGATCGTCATCTATGGGTGAAAGATTCCTGCTTTGACGTCAAACAATAATTCATTCATTCATTCATTTCATTTAGACATTCTGCTTCTGGTGGCAGAGATGAATCACCTAATTCTCCACTGTAGGATCTCATTCTACTTATGTGCAAAGCTTGGCTCTACTCATGTGCAAAGCTTGGCTCAATTCCTATATTAATACTTTATTAGTTATTTGGCATTAAATGGCATTTAACACAGTGACCCTTTTCTTTTTAACAGTTTGGGCCAATCTTAGATGTGGAAATTATTTTTAATGAAAGGGGATCTAAGGTAAGCCCTTTTGTTCAATCTCATGAATTCCTGTCATTTATTGTCTACCACACCGACTGCCACACCACATTAAATTGTCCTGTTGATCTTATGATAATGATATATCCTATGAGGAGGTACTTTCCTGAAGAGTGGGAAGATTCCTGTAAATTAGCAATTTAAATTATGTCTTTATTGCGTGTGTACGAAATGTAGGTTTGAACATTAATTTATTAAGTGATAGCCCATGTCATAGTGAAGGTCAAAATACTCTAGCTGACATGACATTAAATGTGGATGTGTTGTATTTTTAGCTCATGAAAGTTAAATTCCAGTGAAACAACAGCATTAGTCACATGACATCTCGGCAAAGGACAGTATATGGTTGTTGTATTTGGCATTTATTGTTGTTATTTAAATGAACCGTTGGAATTTTATTGATTTGTAAACCTACTATCTCGCACAAATTGCATCGTTATTAATAAGGGTTGCACAATAGATGTTTACATAGTCTAAATAACAATCAGCACAACATCAATCAGGGTTGAAGGTCTATGTGGTCTTTACCTCTCAGAGAGATTCTATGGAATTTATACTGCTCTTTGTGTGGATGTACAGAAATCTTTATTTGTACATAGTTCAAAAGTACAGTATCATCAGTATTGTATGTTTTTAAGAGATGGAAATTGTAAAACTAATTTACCACAAACAAAATATAACTCCAATCAGTTAACTATCCACACACAAATAGAAAGTTGAGAATGATGTAGAAGTGATCATAGTAAATGTAAGAAATGTTATATACCACTGGGCATAGCTGTATATTCTATCTATGTGTCACAGTGCGCGAGTTTCTCACTGTGACATATGTATTACAATACAGTGTATTGCACCCATTAATGTAGTAATTGAAACTAGAAAACCATTATGTTTTGGCCCCTGTGATCAAAATTGTGGTGTGGCAGGTGTTGGTCTATTATGAAGCTATAATTATGTATTCTACAGCAATTGTGACATAATGCAAGCAAATATTGATGTTTTGGCAACTACAGCTGATGGACGACGACTGGAATTAATAATTTTAATAAGTATAAATAAGTATAATAAGTGTATGACAATGAGAGTGTACCTTTCATTAAGTATGTACATAGATCTATACAAGGAACAACCATGAACAATTTGTCAATTATTTGTTCACAATAAATCTGTTCTAAGGCCATTGATCTATGCATAGTATCGGAAACAATCTCTATAGAAAAGTTAGATGCCTTTGTTATAGCACTTGTCGTGTATTGGCGATCAATGTACAATGACAATCTATAGCACACAGGTGGCAGGGAATCTGTTGCCACAAATTTGCATCCTTTTGTGATGCAGACCTGTAGAAGTAGCAGGTGACAAAGTTATCAACTGGACAATAATACACAAATGACCTTGACGTGACTACATTGCTGTACTGCAGCCGGTATATTGATGGATTTCAGACACTTAGATCATTCTTCTTTGCCATCATTGACAAACGTTTCCATCAGCTGTAGTTGTTCAATTAAAATGATAGTATTTTATTGAATTATGATTCAAGAGAAAACTTTTTATAGTTCAGAATATGTTTTATAAAAATAACTTTTGAATCATTCAAAATGTTCATGTATTTGTTGTCTTTTTTGAAGCAATGATCGTCGCAAATGGGTGAAAGATTCCCGCAGCGACATTAAACTCCATATTCACTCACTCACTTAAATCAGTGGATTACTCAATTTTCCATTATAGTTTTAAGTGTAAAAGTATTTCCTCCTCCAGGAAATCATATATCTTTAAAGGAGACAACAAACTTTTATGATATAAAAATGAAATTTGTGAATATATTATTCAAGGAAAATGAAATTTATGATAACTTTTTCGTACTCTTTTCTAATAATGAAGTGAATGTTAAATGTAAACAAATTTTGAATTCTAAACAGTTGGAATAATTTCCTTTTCCTTTGGATAAGTACTGTACATTGATATGTACATCCCCTTCAGGATTCAACCAAACATTAGTACATTCTGTGAAAGCATTAAAATTATTTTTGTAAATTATTTAGTAGTGATATTAGTGAAAGAATCCAAACCCAAGTTCAAAAAAATATAATACGTATATAATTATTTGAAAAGTGAAAACATTAAATCCTATAAGCCAGATTGGAGTTATCCGCCACGCATTGAACCATGGGATAGCTTTGGGATAAAACCAGCCACACGCCAAACTCCGAACATTGCGTATCAATGATAATAGCATAGGGGCCGAATCCTTTTGTCGTGTGGCAAGACCGATTTATTCGACAGAAGCAGTAGGATATACAGGGCTACCGATGATAATTTAATTTACCAGCTGTTTACTGGAGTATCGCTTATTATAAAATATAAAAAATGGTCTAATTCAGCAATGTGTGTTTATCCGAAAGGGAAGTCGTCACCGCTATCTTCGCGCATGCGCACTCGCACTCGCAATTCCAATCTGGCTTATTAAATCTATTGCAATGGACTCTCAAATTCACTATGGAAAAACTGAACTCTTGAAATTTGATCAGTTAGCTTGGAGAAAACTAAGTGATATGACCTGAAGGGGATGTAAACAGTATATACCATTTCCATATTACATGTTCTGAAACTAGTTTGTGTGTCATGTTCTGTCTTATGAAATCTTGTGGGAAAGTTGTTTGTGATTCTCCACGCGGAATTTTCATACTCCATCATCCAATACCGTACCATGATGCTAGTCTTTGATATATGTGTAGTGGTAGCCAAATAATTAGACATGCCAAGTGGCTTCCCATCACTATATAAATACATATTTGTGTATACATCTATATATGAATGGTATGCTTATAAGTTGTCTTCTTGTTATAGTCCATACCGATCTCTGTCAACAGAGGCCTATGGGAAATTATAGAACATGTCCTATTCCTGGTAATACTGTTCTGGGCTGCGTTTCACGAAATGGGTGTATATTTACACCAGACGTAAATGACGTAATACAATCAACGTAATACAAGCAAATCCGCATCATTCAAGTCTGGCGTAAATATGCACCCCTTTCATGAAACGCACCCCAGCCAATTGTCCATAACATCCTGATCAGCCATATTGACAAGTTTGAGTTTCACAGACAACTTTCACAAGTTTCAATAACTTTCATCATCAAGTTAGGACCAAATTGACTAACTGACTTAAACGCACAAACTAATGCCCCCCACCCTAGCCAGAAATGTTACTCTCCCCCTAAAAATCAAGATTGGCATTTGTTGCTAGTGATTTTGGTCTTCAGGCATGCAGGAGCATGCCGCTTCTAGTTTCTAAGCATGCTATCCCGTCACCCTGACCCCCCCCAGTTTCATATATTTGATAGAAATCATACATGAAAATCATGCATGATGAATTTATTGACAATAAAATGCCATATAATTTATGTTGATGCACGATTTTAATGCATGCTCCTTATTTTCCTTGTGCATGCAGGGATTCGGTTTCGTAACTTTCGCAAATAGCGCGGATGCCGACCGAGCACGAGAGAAATTGAACGGCACAGTGGTTGAGGGACGAAAGATAGAGGTGCCTGCATGACTATTTACTATTTGTGTTAGCACAAATGATGATGCGCTAAGTATTTTTCATCTACCTTGTGCAGTATTAAGAAATGCCTGCAAAGTGAATGTCGTGGTATGTTGTAATGTTTTGTGCATAGGCATTCCAAAATAACCGAGTCTTGTTTCTTAAGTTGAGATTTTTCTCACTGCCTAGGGTATGTGTAGTCCTGCGTATTGAGCCGGGCGATGGGTGAATGCACCACCTGCTAAATAAAACAGGCCAAGTATGTCTGTCTGTTTAAGACACCAGCATTTCATATGCACGTCATCAAAAATTTCGCATCAACTTTATCATAAATGCTTAAAGTCCACAGTATTTGTCTGGCATTTCTTGATGCTGTTTTATCAGTTTTCATATTTCTATGTACACTGTATATCCTTTTTCCAAGTACCGTACCTCACATTAGGTTTATATATTATATGTAAGGTGCAACTATTTTGGCTTTATTTCATTCCATAACTATATGTAGAGAAAAGACGAAAATGTCGCACAACTATGCAAAGATAAATGGGGCATTACTGGTATGTAGTGGTTCAGATGGTAAATATTTTGAGATTATTAGCAAATAATGTCGCAACATATATATGCTAAGAGTAGTCAATTTAGATAAACCTTCATGTAACATGTGTACCATTGAAATACAAGATTTTCAGGCTTTTCATTTTTTTTATTAATCTTCTATTAATCCTTTTTTCTTCTTTTATAAGTATTCATTGCATATTTAGGAAAATAAAATTGATTTTAGATACATTCAATATGAAATGCAAAATATTGAATATGGTATGGATGGATAGTGGGCAAAGTAATACATGTTATAATATGAAGAAGCTGTTAATACATCTTGCACCTGATATTATTCATTATCATTTACAATTTCCTAATGATTTCCAACAGAATCTGTGTATTCTTGCTAGAAGTGTATTGTTGTGTGTTTGAAATACACAGAGTTATCATACATTTGTCTGCACTGAAGGTTTATCTAAAAGCAGCTACTACACTGGCTAAATATTGGCAGTAAGTTAAGAGTGTGTGTGTATGTATATATTCATATTCCACCTCCAGGGGCATTATTATATCACATATTGTATCCAATTATTTTTTGCCCTTTGCTAAATACCCCCAGAAGTCTGTAAGAGTTGCCATGCAGTCTAGATTAGAATGTGAGGAAAAGGGCATTCATGTTTGTTGTGCAAATTGCGTGTCATCCGTCCTAGCTTTACCCACCATTTCACTTCATTTTCAAGCTATATGTTGGTAAATTCTGTTGAAAATTGTGAATTATTTCTTGGAAATGTAAAATATTTTGTAGAACCATCAGAAAACTTTGATGTAAGCCGCAAGAGGTCTAGTTTAATAATGTCTTGAGCCAAGCCAAAAAGCAATCTTGATCTAGCTGATTATCATTTCTATTGATAAAATGGGGATATAGATATGGGATCCTTTATATACAATTTGATTATACTGAAACTAGATTAGGCAAATTTAATTCTGAAAGATTCTTTGACATGCAGTTTGCACTTTGTGGGCTGGTTAAGACATTCCCAGGAGCTGCGTTCCATGGAAACCAAGTAGATTTTCTTCCCA
>JAUTBX010130645.1:0-12410 GCA_032361465.1 Lepetodrilus tevnianus | reverse complement strand
CGTGTGATGAAGAACACTTTAAATACAATGGCAAGGTACATATATAGTGGAACACTCAAAATGGTTCTGGTATACAATGGTTAGGTCCACCGTGTGATGAAGAACACTCTAAATACAATAATAGTTCAATAATATTCCTCTTTTTTATATATTAAAAAAATGTTGCAATTGCAACTATATTTTTTCTGTCATTGTTATTCTGTGATAAAATATGTTTAAGAAAGAAATCTTAAACATCAGACTTACTCCTAATTTTTTCTTCTAAACATTGTAACTGACGATTGAGTGATAACCTAACCCAAATTTACATGCAAGCACTTAAAAGAAACGGCTAATACTTGTGAAATTCACAGTCTGTATCTCATTCACAAAATGAAGGATTAACGAGCAATGCAAGTCTTTCTGAAGATAAGCATTCGGAAATCCACAACATTTATCTCCCCTTATCAGAACTCTTCAAGTTAATTAACCAGCCACTGTACCAACTGTTGTCTATCACTGAACTATTCGGTTGCAAGGTGGAATAGAATTTACAAGGTTTCTATGAAATGTAAACCACATACATTTCAACAGGAACATCGGGGGGTTTATCAACAAACGTCACACACACACACATACACACGCAGTGTAATGAGATATCTAGTTTTACTATTGGCATTCTCTTCTACATATACTGTGTGGACTTACCGTGGTCTCGCAGAGTGAAAGTAAGTACGTAGATAAACCGTAGTCTCACACAGTGAAAGTAAATCATTAGTGTATCACTCTTTCTGATTGGTATTATATTTATATGAAAGAGTGAATCTGAGCGAGTTATTGGTTTACGTCACAGCAGGAATCTTTCACCCATACGTGACGAACTATATGAAAGCAGGCACTGATTAACCTGTTTTTTTTCCCCACAAAAATTTAGAGTTACATATTAGACTGTTTTAGCAGATTTAATATCAAATAAGAATGTTTGGTCGAGAAGATGGGATTTTTTTATACTTGCTAGTATATATATGTATATATTTGAGACCAACAATTTGTGGCTAGGATAAGCAAGTTGTATGACATAGATGGAAGAGTGAGTGAGTAAATATGGAGTTTAACGTCGCTGCGGGAATCTTTCACCCATTTGCGACGAAAGCAGGGTGAGAAAAAGACAGTTGTTTGACATAGCTGGAAAGCAGGGGGATAAGCCAGTTGAGTGAATTATTGTATTACGTCACAGCGGGTATCTTTCAACCTTACTATATGACATAAATACCATGCAGGGAAATAATAAGCCAGTTGTATGATATACCGGTAGGTACTATACAGGGGAAGGATAAGCAAGTCGTATGACATAGATGGAAAGCAGGGGATGAATAAGCTAGTTGTATGATTATGTACAATGCAGGGGAAGAATAAGCCAGTTGTATGAGTATGTACAATTCAGGGGATGAATAAGCCAGTTGTATGATATAGGTACAATGCAGGGGAAGAATAAGCCAGTTGTATGATTATGTACAATGCAGGGGAAGAATAAGCCAGTTGTATGATATATCGGTAGGTACTATACAGGGGAAGGATAAGCAAGTCGTATGACATGGAAAGCAGGGGAAGAATAAGCCAGTTGTATGATTATGTACAATGCAGGGGAAGAATAAGCCAGTTGTACGATATAGATACAATGCGGGGGAAGGATAAACCAGTTGTATGGAATAAATGTAAAGCGGGGGTCGTATTAACTAAGCTGAGATAATAAAACTCATCGAGAACACATGGCTTATCACCTTAACTATTTGTGATCAAAGACACAACATTACAGGACATTATTTAAATCCTCTTCATGTATGTTATATAGACATTTAATCAGGGGACGCATCAATTTATTACGTATTTATTTGTCCATAATGCATATTAACTCACTTTGCCCATTAACACATGGAATATTACACTTGCTAGTAATGAATATCATGTTTTAACATTCTTGACACTGAATGGCAATCTTAGATTCCCAGCAGGAGCATTTTCTAGTAATCCATTGGAAAACATCTTTTAACCCTCTCACTGCTGGAAGCAACCGGAGATGCCCTAAAGAGCACTGCACGTGCAACCCTACATTCTATCAATATCGCGTCAGAAAGGTAACTTTTGAAAACATAGATGCCAGGTTCCCGGGATTGGATTTGAACTCGGGACATTTAGCTCCCGAGGCCTCCGTGATTTTCATCCTTGTTTGATTAAAGAGATATTCAGAATTCTAACACGGGGTATTGTATTTCCGTATTTGCATTTTTATGTCCTACCTTTAATTCCGCGAATTATGCCAGGTAACGTTTAAAGATCGTATATCAGTTGAAAATGGAAGTACGACGAGCTTCCCTGGTGATGAGATACAAGTCAAGTAAGAGACACCAGCTGAACATGTCGAATAGGCGGGAACCATGCATTTAGCAACAATTTGTTTTCCATTTCCCTCGATGTGAGTATAACAGGATGTCTGTGTGTAATCGCGTTATTGTGCGTTTGCTAAATATATGTTTGCTAAAATATAAACTTTAAAAAAAATAAGTTTCTTAAATGTCATAATGTTAATGAACATTTAAATAACATAAAACATAAAAAAAATATGGTAATACATACAACAGTACTAAATTACTCCAAATCGTTTTATTATTTTTCAATTATCAAATTCAAAGATAAAGTAGATATTCAAGGAAGTAAATGTTAACATTACAATTTAAAAATAAAAAAAATCACCAAATTGATATCGGTCATCTACCCTCGACACTTAAATATACGCCCCTTACATTAAATTATCTATGATAATCCTCCCAGCCTCATTATGGTTTCACCGAGGGGGCGCGGTTACCGATCTTGTGCGAGAGAGAGACAAAAAACACGGTTAACTAACTGGAGGCCCATGTACTCACAATTTACGTCCAATCGCACAGCCGCCGAGATAACGTAAATCTTTATACGGAGACCGCCACGCGAGTAGAGTAATATCAAAATGATGGAACATAAAACAGCCAGCTTTATGCTTCTAAGGAATGTCCAAATGATGTGGGTTTTTTTCCACCATAAATTTCTCATTATGATCTTGAAAAGCTGTGAAATTAAAACCTTGTGCGTAACTGCGGATTAACGATTTGCGCGCGACACGAAAACAGTAATGGTTTGTAAACGTGTTCTGGGTCGTTGTCCGAGGTATTTTATAAACATGTAAGAGGGGGATCCGAGATGTTTAATGACTACTCATATTGTCCTGATTTTGTTAACTCCCTAAGAATAACAACTTTGACATAAAAAAAGAAATAATGTCATATTGCACCAATTTCATTAACACCTTAAATACAACACCTTTCATATTTAAAAAATAGTATATGTATTTAATAACCAACATCAAAGTTGCCTTAATTTTAAACTAAATTTAATAATTACTTACTAAACGATTATTTGTCTATGATGTTTAGAGTGAGCGATTAATTGTTTCATGTCACAGCGGGAATCCATGATACTTAAAGACATAAAATGCTGCTATAATACTAAAATAAATATATTGAAAATTATACGTAGACCTTTTAGAACTAGAATATCAATATATATTAATAGTAATTAACATTACCATAATAATAATAAATATTATTTCTCAGCGTTATACTGACATTATCAATAAATATAGAAAAATAATAACAACATACCGTAAATAGAAAATTAATAAATTGAGAATCAATGGCATAACATAGTAATCCATATTAATAGCAACATATGTGCCATTCCTCCAACAGAGTGAGACCTTCGACCCGAGGAACATATAATAATTGAATTAGGATCACCCTTGACCTGATGTAAATATGCTTACAGAGATACGCAGTCTTCCTAATAACGCCCGACTGTTATCTAATCAGAACACGCAAAAGATGACTTTGGTGGAAACGTAAAACTAGTCTGTTCATCTAATTGGGTGAAATCTGGTACCTGCATGCTCGTACATGTCTGCACACACACATGCACACACACACGCACACACACACACACACACACACACACACACACGCACACGTACACACACACACACATTGAAGTACCATGTTGCATGTTAGGACGTGACAACAGACACACATACATTACATGTAATGCAAAGTTGATACAATGCTGTATATGTTAGCTAGTCAACCAGAAAAAGTCCTATCAGAAAAAGTCTTATCCGTTATTGAAACCTGAAAAGAAAAGTCCTTGGAGAGGAATATAGAAGATTTTTCATAAACCAAATTTGTCAATATAATTTTTTATTTTTTTGTGTAAAATCTTCGACATAAGTATTTTCTTTCTAGATGTTACCCCATGAACCCTCATATTATTACCATACTTGAATCTGCTTTCGGATTCTGTGCCCGTTTCCTAGTGCACGAGACTGGGACTCGCGTGGCGAAAGAGCCAAATCATTACCTTTCCAATGGCACTGTGTGCACGCAGACACGGGCACTTAAACACCAGTGTTACGTAAAGCGCCACGAAAAGTCATCCGAGGAAGCAATGGAGGGATTTCCAGACGACACGTGCAAGTGTTTATCCTAGACTCAACCTTCCGTGGAGAATAAGATTTAATCTGGAGACAAATAGCGAGTCTACACCTTCATCAACCCCAGACCCAGTTAACCCCTTCCCTGCTGAATGAATACAAATCTTGGTACCATTTCCGTGACGCTCTCATCATTACGAGACCGCAACCTTCTCGGAAGTGGTCTCGATTCCGGAAATACGTGACTACTTACGAAACGTGTTTTGGTCTCATTGGATGCGAGTTTCTTGAAAGAAATGGCTTAACACTGCACCTCTGCCTCGATGGATTCCAGAGGCACCTGTCTGCTTCTAGAAGCAAGGTGGTTAATGCCGATACTGAGGTGTATGAACTATAGGATAGCCGTCAAATTGTGCGTAAATCAGAACGGAATGGACATAAATCAGAACGGATGCTGTGGTTAAAGTCATGAGCAAATGGTGTGTGTCACTGTATGACATCTATATGTCTTGGGTTTAATTATATTAAAAAAATGATGTACATAAAGAAGATATCAGAATGAAGCTGATGTCAATCTATAGTAGTAAATGATGTTCGGCAATTTTATGCATTCTGTCAATACAATTCTTGGCTTGCAATATGTCCATGAAGACCCCAGATGATACACATGGTGTATAAAGTTTTCTGAGTGTCGTAAACCGATATAATTCCTCACACATTCCTGTGGAGGGCTGTAAAAAAAACCACGGCTTCAGGAAAATGTAGTACGAAAAGAATCATCATGAACCCTGATGAACCCTGGCATTAAGGTTATCAAACACAGGAAATTATATTACAGACTTTTATGATATCGTAATCTGTATTGGATTAATTTTGAGCACACTGGAACTATTTTACAGATCTCTGTGCCATAAAAAAACCCTGCTGCAACAATTTAGAACATAATACGTGCAAAACTATTTTACAGACTTTTATTTCATCAACAATTGGATTAATTTAGAGTACAATGAAACTATTTTACAGAATTTAATACAGTCAGAAACTGTATTTCAATAAATTAGACAGTTATATTACAAACAGCAACATTTTATGACTGAATATTAAATTGAAATATAATTTCTCTTAAAAACCAAAGGATACCAACAATGTATTTTCTCTTAGAAGCTAACGCATACAATCAAATCCTTTTTAATTTTATCTTAAAACCCAAATGGATAAAACTAAAAAAAAAAGTTTTCTTCTCTTAAAACCCATAGAATACAACTAAAAAAAAAGATTTTCTCTTTATTATTAAGCCCAAAAGGAAATAATTTTAAAAACCGCATATTATCTAACCAAAGGACATAATATAAAAAAATCCATTTTCTTTTAAAATCCAAAGATAATAATACTCAAAAAAATATATGTTATCTTCAAACCTAAACGGTACAACCCAAAAGATGTATTTTCTCTTAAAACCGAAAGGATACAAACCAAAAATTCCTCCTCCTGATAACCTAAAGGTTGCACATGGTTTTTGTTGCTGGTTTACGCATGCAGCCTAAACGTGCCGCTACACACACTGACAAACTCTCCACGCAATGCCAAACTACATATAATTGGTCTTAAACATTGTCATAATCTGCGTTCTCCGACACGCGGCGAAGATAGTGTACACAAAGCCAGGGAGAGAGAGAGAGCACATCAACTCACACATGTATTATATGTACGGTACTTTCCCGTGCATATTCCACGAGGCTGTGAGGCTTCACAGTAGAACAAAGAATTGTCCGATAGTGCTGCTATTTCCATTCAGAAAACAGTCGAAATCCTAGAATGGTTTCCAACCTCTAAGACTTCCCCCTTCTCCCAAAGTACTTTGATGATGATAGTGGTGATAGTGGTGATAGTAATAATAATAATAATAATAACATTAATAATAATAATAATAAAAATAATTTTATTAATAATAATAATACATCTTATAATAATATAAATAATGAATTACTGATTATTATATTTTTTAAAGAAAATTATGTATTAATTTATTTTAAAATTTTGTAATTGAGGTTTAGAGCCGCATTCAAGATTCTTTCACTTACATCACAGCTTGTCAGTATAGGCAGACATATATTTTATTTACGTCTCACCCGTGCATAGTTTAGGCCAGGGGGAAACCCACAACATCCATAGCACTGAAAGTTGCAATAAACCTGCAAGCACTGGCTGGTACTGACGGACCAAGGACGAAAATATAAGTTACAGGTACCTAGAAATATTCTGAACTTGGAGCACGCCAAGCATTTTTAGATGTTGGGATAAACACCCAATATAAATATGTAAGCTCCGACTTATGAACACTGTAAACAATATTTCTATACCTAATTATTCAAACTGGGGCAAGTGTCCAGGTCAGTATTATGACAGGGCAACATGAGGTTCCTTGTTAATTAAAAAGCCACAAGCCGATCACGTTCCGGAAGAATATGAAAAGTTCTACGACTTTAATGCCAATAACTGGTAAATGGCAAGAATGAGACACCATACCTTAATTGACTTCATTATGCACTAATGATGAAGGAAGGAAGTAACTATGGATGTACAGTGTTACCAAGTTCTAGGTGCAAGAATGCGTGCAATGTTACGACAGATATATGACGTAGGTAAATACGGCTTCTTAGATGCTGTACATAACCAGAACATTGTATTAACATAAAAAAACCACATTGTCGTACATTAATTTATTGATTTAATGTTTTTACATCACTACAGGAATACTTCACCCATATAATATGCGACATCATACATTAAACATTAAACCATACTGCCAAAAACATTCTATATAACTGAATGACGGTGAAGAAAATACATGTCATA
Source organism: Lepetodrilus tevnianus (assembly GCA_032361465.1). Taxonomy (NCBI): domain Eukaryota; kingdom Metazoa; phylum Mollusca; class Gastropoda; order Lepetellida; family Lepetodrilidae; genus Lepetodrilus; species Lepetodrilus tevnianus. The sequence continues at coordinate 5,059 of JAUTBX010130645.1, read as the reverse complement.
CACAACCACAACACAGTAATTATATATAATTAGCCATACTCTTGATTATTACTAATACTTCTGAAATCTTTGAAGATAGTTCCACTAAAAAGCTATGAAGTTTCATTAAATAACCATGAAGTTTCATTAAATAACCATGAAGTTTCAGTAAATAACCATGAAGTTTCATTAAATAACCATGAAGTTTCATTAACTAGCTATGAAGACACACACACACAACATAGTGCAGTTACTGTCTGCTTCTCCAATCTGAGAAAACATCCTAATTACGAGCTCAACTGCACCTCGATATAACAACGTCGCATAACAGCCTGCACATATTGCAACAAGCGTCGGAGTTTAACTCATTATACTTGTCTGCCTGTCTGAATTTTATTCCTACTCTGTCAGTATACAGACGCTTCTCAAAAACACATAATATCAATCATCTCGCCGCTTTCCGAGATTGCAACAAAGAGCTCTGCCTTCAACGGTGTACCTGCATCCTGAGTACCAATTACGTTGACGAATATGTAATTTAAAAAAACACGTAATCTGTCCAAGGTACGGTAGATTACCTGGCACAAATTTAATGAAAGGGTCATACTGTAGTCCAGTCGGGGGTGAGTGAATATACAGAGTTTAAACGTTGCTGCGGGAATATTTCACCCATTTGCGGGGATGTATTCCGGGCATAAATCAGGATGTACACTACTATAGCAGGGAATGATAAAAAAAATTAATAATTATAATTTTATCTAATAAAATTTAGATTCAGATTAAATCAAATTTGGCTCATTTAGATAATAACGTTAATGATGAACTACTCCATAAAAACAAACAATGTCGAAGGTTCAGCCGATTCTTAAAGCAATAAAACAGTACATCGCTTACGTTATTTACATACATCTACGTTAGATTCTCTGCAAGGCTAGAAGCAACACCGACATGAATAAGCACTTGTCGCCAAAGCATGAAAGAAAACATAAATCTATTTGCATATCATCGAGATCATATCATCTTTGCATCATCTCAGAAGTAGCACCACCTAGATGACCTACATTCTGTGAAATCGCAAACCTGGAATGCTGCAGTGATATTTCTACATATATCCACGCAATGATATGCCTATACTGGTTGCACGTGTTAGCATGCAATTATCCAAAGGCCATCCAATACTATATATATGTGATCCACAGACTGAATTTTTCTCTTTCCAAATTACGACAGTTGCGTTCTTTTCCCCGAGTCTCCTTACCAACATAACCTTGTCATTCTGGTTGGGGACAAGTGTGGCCCCCTCGTACCAGGTATTTCTAACCAATCACGCAATCTCAATTTACAGATAGGACTGTCATGGGAGGTTACTAACAGTCCTTTTTTTCACTTCCTTCCCTTGATCATGCACACACAAAAAAAAACACACAAAAAAACAATTCTTGATTTTTGTCAGATGGCAAGAATTAATCCCAATACTTACATAGAAGAATCAGATTCGCTTTTTCGGGATCAAGTTCCAAAAAAAAAAGAACTTGCCATTCCTCACGACACATGTCACTTTACGGGAAAACTACACCACCATCGATGTAACAACCAAAAGAATAATTGCAAATCTAAAAAACATGTTACCGTCATCTTCAAAGGAAGTTTTATTGTTGGTCGATTGTTTTCACATGGTACTTGTACCACGTTTAGTCCATTAAGATAGATCTGGCTTAACAAGTAAGAGCACAACTCATCACTAAAACAAACAAGGAACTGGTGGGTTTAGTAGAAAGTAAACACGCCTTCCATATGTAGGAGACAGGATTTAATGCAAGTATCTATGTAAACTGTAACAAAATAAGAGGTTAACCTGATTTTTTCCGTAAACATACAAAACGTTTTCGTGAATTATGTTCTGTATTTGTTATGTCGTTAACTTAAAATTCCATAGAATATATGGAATCAATCAATTCACGTCTTTCAGAACAATGTATTTGTTTTAAACATGCAAATTGATTGATTTAATGTTTTACATCGCTGCAGGAATATTTCACCCATACACAATGATATCTGAGATGTCCCTATAGAGAACCAATAAAAAATGTAATGGATAGTTGTCACTATGTTTAAAAAAAACATTGAACCGAAAATAATAATGACGTTATTTTCTCTCACAAATGACCTTTCATTATCCTCTTCCCTGATTGGAGGAGTTCTGGCCAGTCCCTATCACTGCTGACCATGATACTGGGTGAAGGGGAGGTAATCGATAAAACCCGATAACTGACTGACCACTATAAACAAAACAGGCGTGTTCCATACATCCTTGCTGATAAACCCAGTGGCTTACGATCCGGTATTACACCTGTGAGTTATTGAGGGTCTGGCAGGGATACATGACTATCTGAAGCACAGATACAACACGATGGCACTCATCAGAAGATGGTCTCTGGAGAAAGCATGTGTTACCATCTGTGTTACTATTATCATCCCAATAAAGAAAATCCCAAGTAATCGTCAAATAATAACATTTCATAGGGCGGGTGAACATGGAATTTGTGAATATGGAGTTTAACGTTGCTGCGAGACTCTTTCACCCATTTGCGACGAAAATATTATTCAGTCCACTGATTCAATACCTATCACATTTTTTTTTCAATGTCCCCCGTAGGAATCTTTCACCCATACGCGATGATAAATACCTATGAAATATTTCCCATCTTACCAAATCAACCCAATTCTTCGAGGAAATAAGAAAGAAAATAAAAATAAAATGTAGGGGTGTCAAATTACCAACCAAAAGTCCACTAGGGCACTTGTCTCGGCCTAAACGATGTTCGGAGTTGTCGTGTGTCATTACGAGGGACCACAGACATCACTTTGGCCAAGGATTACTATCACTAGAGTGCAATGTATGTGGGAAAACAGTGATAAATCTATTTGTCCCAGCACCCAGTTAGTGTCCCTGGCTTGTTATAGGCTCTGCCGTTACTAATGACAGGACAATAACGAGACGGCCTGTCTTTGAAGTGTTATTATGCACACCCCCTCTCCTTGCCCCCCCCCCCCCCTTTCCTCCAGAACCCCTCCCTACCCCCTCAAATGTCCCACGTGCCACCCAGTCCATACACCAATCTTCGGACAGCGGTCTCAGACCAACTTAGCTCACTTCAGCCTTTGTCTTGGCGGATAAATATCACATCAAGTGTGACAGGGATGACGATATTCCAGGTTTGGAAATACGTTCTTTTCATTCCTCGGAAATATATTTAATATTAATATGGCAATATTATATTATGTTATGTACGTTTTGAAATAAATAAATAGACTAATTGTATTCTGGAATTTAATTTCTTTATGGTTAATAAATATGGGCATTTTTTAATTGAATTCTTTTATGGGAACTAAATATGGGCACTTTTTTTTCATTGAATTCTTTTATGGCAAATAAATATGGGCACTTATTTTCATTGAATTCTTTTATGGGAAATAAATATGGGTATATTTTTCAAGAAGCTCTTGGATCTATTAAGAGAGCATAGTGCTCTTGTATCTGTCTCAAAATATTTGCTTTCATTGATGGTTCACAATTAATTTAAATTATTTAACATTGTTCAAAATATTTGCTTTCATCGATGGTTCACATAGTAATTAACCTTATCAATACCGAAGACCAACTCCAGATACCTGGCATTACAAAAATTTCAATTTGACCCAGATATGTCCCGATTGTGGTTATTTATTTAATTCTCCGAGTGGAATGACATTCAGGTATCCCCGGCTGGATTCCAGCGGATCCGCACCGGGCCTTGTTAAAATTGGACATTCCCCCTGAAGATGTTTGTGTTGTGCGTGGAAAGCGTGCTGCTACAAGATGTACCAATACAAATAGACATCGACACCCGCAGTGACGCAGGTATCGGACTGACCCAGCAGATGGTAGAGAAGCACTTCACATTCTGAAATTCTCTCCTCAATAAGCGTATCGTTTTCTCTACGACTGGCGTTGGCCACGTAAAACTCCTGTGTCTGTTGCGTTGGAATGAATTCTTCTTGCAAAGTTTCGTTGTTTAGGAATTCTTCTTGAAAATACAAAATCTCCTTATATTACACAAGGAATGAATAACCTTTAACTTGGCGACATTTATATGTCATAATGGTTGTCGAGAAATATGATTAGAACCTTCATATCCACCCCAACCCCTTTACTTTTTACATTCAAATTAATTTATTTATTACATAATTAAAATAAAACCTTCATTTGACATTTCCAACCCACCTCTAATAGCCCTCTCCATGCTGTTTAGGGCATATATGGTTGCCTCCAGCATGGATAGGGTTAACCATTGCTCCGATTTTTGTGTGGACGATGATCAAAAGCATACCTGAAAGCAATCTTAGGTAATTATGACCTGTTGTGTATGAAATAGCGTAATGGTAAAGTAACCGCAACTTCAATCATAACCATAGACTACCCTACACCATTGCTATGGTTATTGTTTTGGTTACCTTAGAGTTATGCAGTTTTGCGCAGGATATACCTGGAATCTTCAGCGATAGAAACTAACTTTAAAACTTACTAGCCCGAATAGTGATACAAATAACAAATGTTATGAATTTCTACTAGTCCTAAAGGCCCAGGCTAGAGGACTTAGTGTTAATTTCAATTTAAATCCCTGAATCTTCTGTAGAGCACATACGTGAAGTAATTGTTAATAAAAATAACAAATTATGGCCAACATGTCTGTGGTACAAAAGAAACATATTTTGACATGGCCAAGTCATGTGTGAGTTTGCAGGTCAAATTCAGCATAATTTACTTCTAGGAATATCTTCAACAGAACATTATCTGGACATATGTTGAGACCATCTGTTCTGGGTGGACTTGCTTATGCTGAGAGGGGCGGAACCTAACAGAGAGATGGAAACCTAACACAGAGAGAGGGATAGGGAGAGAGAGAAGATCAGACAGACTGACAGAGAGAGAGATGGAAACCTAACACACAGAGAGGGATAGGGAGAGAGAAGATCAGACAGACTGACAGAGAGAGAGATGGAAACCTAACACACAGAGAGGGATAGGGAGAGAGAAGAT